>CM050326.1:11090120-11225603 GCA_027475135.1 Bactrocera correcta
TCACAACCGTTTTAGTACTCTAAGGCGGGACTGCAAAAGACTCAGTGCGGAATGCTACAGTAATTACGTGTACAAAGTTGAGAACATGGTCCAATCTGACACCAACGCTTTTTGGAAGTTTATAAAGGATAAAAAACAAAATAACATTGATATATCATCCTCAATGTCCTGGATGGACCAAATAGCTGACACCGGCCTGGATATTAGCAATATTTTCGCCTCATACTTCAAGACTACAATCAGCTCGTTGATGCTAACTCAAATGGATCGTCAACCAACGTACATAGCTTAAAGGTCCAATACAATGATGTTCTCAAGCAGCTACTCAAATTAAATCCAAATAAAGGTGCCGGACCCGATGGGATATCAAACGTAAAAAAAAACTGCGCCATCGAGCTTTGTGAGCCCCTCACACATATTTTTAACTACTCTCTTCAATCAGGTAGTTTTCCCTCGTACCTGGAAACTATCATATGTGAGTCCAATACATAAAAGTGGCCCAAGATCTGAAGTAACTAACTACAGGCCCATATGCATCCATTCTGCATTAGCCAAGCTCTTCGGAAAGTTGGTTCTTGCTCAACTATCTCTAACCTTCAAGGATATCATCACTATAAAACAACATGGATTTGTGGGTGGCAGATCAACCGTGTCAAATCTCTACCTGTATGTCAACTATATACTCAACGCACTGAATGAAGGACAAAAGGTACCTTCAATCTACACAGAGTTCAGTAAAGCTTTTGATCGTGTTGACCATATGATACTCTTCTCAAAACTAAGGAACAATGGTGTCAATGGCTCCGCACTGGATTGGCTTAACTCATATTTAACAGGTTCCTACAAGTCAGGGTTGACGGATATCTGTCTAGAGAATATGAGGTATGAGGTCACATCTGGAGTTCCTCAGAGATCGCGTTTAGGAAGGAACATATCAAGCCTTCATCTCGCACACCAAAAATGTACTGTTTATCTACCACTAACTTGTTCCTTACCGATTTATATGTACATTTACACTTTCCGCATTCTTACCTCTATATCAGTTTGTTATTTTTTTTTTTTTTTTTTTGTTTTTTGCTACTTAATTTTGTATATTTTACGAACTATTCGATGTATTAAGCCGATTTATATTAAATATAGAAATAAACAAATATGTGTTTGTAATAAAAAATGGCATTGTAAAAATGTGTCGGCTAACAACTGCAATGTTTATCCTTATCCATTTTTCATTAAAATATTTTTAAAATTACAATCAGCTATTTATTAGAGTTTCAAACTCGCATGGCTGCCGTCTGTCACCTTCAAATTTGGATCTGATTAAGTCAGCCACATGGGAAGCAGATGATGCAGTAAATTATTCAGCAAAGTTCTGTTTTCTTTTTATTTGCTCAGCCGACCAATAGTATTCTTAAACTTCTTATCACCATTTTCGTATACATCTCGTTTTTTAGAATTGCTTTGACGCGTTTTCCGCTAGCTGCCGTATTTGCTGTTGTTTGCACATACACCGAACTTTGGAAGTTTAATTAACTTCTGGAAATATAATGGAAATTGCACTACTTCAAATACAGTACATACCTATCTACGTAAGAATTTATTTATACATGTATGTATATATGTATGTGCATCGCAACCGAAAATTTAAAACATGTGCGAAAGAATTAGTATTCCAATTTCGCGTTTCCAAGTCATCGCCTTCTCAATGGATAACAGCTGTGTGGCGTAATGTTAGGAAAAGCACACTTCCTACCACCCCAATTTAACCCTGTTAATGAAATTCCGAAAATGTAAATTTTTCAAGTATTCACATATCAGTTTGCGCCATCTCATATTCAATTTATAAATATACACATCTATCTCACTTCTGATTGCTTTAAAATTTATCTACCACCCATTGACTGTAAAGAGTCCACTTATGTAGAGTATGTAACACTTATTGATTCACACAAAAAATACTTCATTTTTTTTCTAAAAAAAACGGAGGTATCGACCATATAGACTATAGGAAAAATTACGGAATTACGAATTTTTCAAGACCGATTACTAAATGTCAAAATGTATCAGAATACATAAATATACGCCATACTGAAAAACGTAAATATTTGTACGGACAATATTTAGTACATATTATATAAAACCTATGAGCTATTTTAAAAGAAAAAATTAGCATCAAAATCAGAAATAATCAAAAATCGAGTTTCAGCAAAAGACTAATTGAAACAAGTACGGAAGGGCAAAGTTCGGGTGCAACCGAACATTTTATAATCTTGCAACTTGAAAGAATCAATGACAGGAAATTATTTGAGGTGCAAACCGTCAACTAAATGATCGGAATCCAAGCAGTTATTATTATTATACATATATATGTATATACATATATACATACATCCGTTATATTCAATATATATATTATCTGTGGAGGGCAGTCTCGACCCGATTTTATCTATTTCTGTCAATACTAATAAAATGTTCCCTGAAATTTATGTGGAACAAAGTCACACGGATGTTACATGTTTATGGAGTCTAGGTCAATTTTATCCATTTTAATAGCGTTAAGAAACACGCTCCTACTTTATTGAGATAACTCAAATGTTGGTCGTTATATGCGATATAAATTCACTTGTATACTGGGGTCAAAATATTCCGTACGTAGCGGCTTGAACAGTTTTTGTTGGATTTGAACAATTTTTGGTCATAAAGTGGCATACTGTACGAGCAAAGTTTTATCCTGTTATTTTAATTTTAGTAGTTTTTAATAGTACCGTTATATGGGGAGTGGTTCATTTATACGGGTGGGTAATGTCTTAAGGAATTTGTACTGAGCGAATTTGATTTTTGTAGCTTAACTGGTTTAAAAAAATATGTAA
This sequence comes from Bactrocera correcta, assembly GCA_027475135.1. Lineage (NCBI taxonomy): Eukaryota > Metazoa > Arthropoda > Insecta > Diptera > Tephritidae > Bactrocera > Bactrocera correcta. The sequence goes on from CM050326.1 coordinate 11,092,988, forward strand.
TTACACTAAATTAGTTAGTGGGCGAGGCCACGATTTTGTGGGTGTGGCAGGGGTCCGATTACGCCCATTGCAATATCAACCGTCTTACCATACCGAGAAACATATGTATGTATGTACCAAGTTTCTTTAAGATATCTCAATTTTTACTCAAGTTACAGCTTGAACAAACGGACGAAAAGATAGTCATTATATTTATGTATATATACTTTATAAATGATTAGTTTCAGGTGATTCAAGCAACTGTAGGGGGAAAAAACAATTATATTTTGTAGCAACATGTTGCAAGAGTATATGTAAATATGAGTAAGTGATAATGTAATATCATTACGTACTCGAAGATGTTGATCGAACTTGATCGGTAAATAACAATCAACTTGTTAGGAAAGCATAACATTGTTAAATAATATTTTATACAAATACTGTCTGTCATTCATCAATCCATCTAAAAACGAGTAAGTAATAATGCTCCATTTTTAGAATTTAGAAAGTTTGTTGCTTAAGCATATATGTATGTACAACGAACTAATTGATTAGATTTCAACGTATAATCTAGAAAACGCTATACAAATATTTTGAGATGTTTCTTTTTTAAACTTCTTTTTCAAATCAAAACATCATTGCTTTTTTACCTTAATGTGGTTTGCAACATCATAACATCCCGGTTCAAAAGAGGCTATCTGTCCATAACGTTTGTCAATGAGTAATGTATGTAGGTTAAGGTTTGGTCCTTATGATAACTGATGGAGTTTAGCTACGAGGACCATGAGGAGAAGTCATCCTTTAGGATGCCTGCGCTTGACGAGAATACCAACAGACTCTGTGGCCTTACTATCGATACCTCTACCCTCAAATGCTTAAAACGTAGCCTTGTCCCTGTGGGGATGGAATGTTTCCCTGGGGCCATACTCTTGACATTGTCTGCAGTATTCTCAATTTATTAACTTCTGCAAACGTAAGCAGCCACCAGACCAGTAAGTAATACGAACGAACATGTTCCTATAGTCCCTTCTATCAAGTGCCAGTGGCAATGTTCAGTACTTCCGACCTACCGTTTTTCACATGACTTTTGCTGTTTTGCGCCCCGGTACACCGTTCCATCGTATTTTGATTTTTCTTAGTATGCTTCTGTCCAGATTGCCGTATGGACAATGCATAGATTGTTCAATCCTAATCACGCTATTCCTAACTCTGGGCAGTATATCCTTGCACCGTTCTTCATTTTGCAGCCATCCGTCTAAATTTCTAATATGTTGCACGCAGCTAGCAATCCTTTACGCCTACCATATTTTTTTATGTTTACTCTGAATCGTCTTAGCCAATTTAAAAGTGAGATCATGTAGGTTATACTTGCCAAACGACATTACCCACCGAGCTATTCCCAAATGATTATGCACTTATTGTAAATTCTCCTGCCACCAGCAGTCGCCCCACCGATTTTGCAGCATAGTTTTCAGCGAAGAGGTCTATAGGTGGCACGTTTAGAACTAGTTCAAGACGATAAATGACGATATCTTCTGCATATACCCCTATCTTGAAGGCCTTGCCGTCCAAATTCTTAAATAGTTTATTCATCACTAATGTACATAGAAGCGGAGACAGCACTCCATCCTGCGAAGTGCCCTTACATAATTGCTTGGTAGTGTTGCCGTCCGTTCCATTCTGAACTTATCATTCGAAAGATCAAGAGAGTTATAGGGTTGTATAGCGGGATAAACACCTATTAAATCGATACTACAAAACAATACAAAACAGATTCACTAGACACGTCTTTAATATTCGATAAAGGTCCAGGAACTCTACCATGACGTATTAGTTATATTCCAGAGCCTTTTCAATGTTGAATACTAGTGTATTCAGAGCAGTCTCTACAGGTCTGATTTTAATGTACCCATGATGCGCTTCGAACAAGCTTCCAAGAGACCGTACATACCAGATCACATCCAAGCGGACAGACAAAGCTTATTTTGCAACATGGCTGGTATCATTCTATCCGCATCAGAGAAGATTTGAATGGGTCGAATGAGCGGATTTCCCATGCTATCTTATCCTCATTTATGATAATATATGACTTTATCCCAGAGACCACTTTACATGACACTACCCATGGTTCCTAGACTAAACCTATTTAAGTCGTAAGGTTAAGGTTAGGTTAGTTTTCCTACAGGTTAAAAACAGCTTACCTCATCCATGTCAGCGACAGGTGATCGTTACTTTTCATAATTTTCACTCCGCTAAATCATCCTGCTCCATAAAAGGCGACATGGATGCGTTTTGCTTCGAGTCCATCCTTGAGAAGTGGACCCCCAATTGCTTATATCCACTATTTTTCACCGCTCCTACGATATCTGTTGCCAGCGGTCGATGAGCGCCACGATCTTTTGCAGTCGCCAGTGTTTTGGCTTGTCTTCCGTACAGCTTCTTCTTTTCGAGGATGTCCTAACGTTGGAGCGATAAATGGATGTCCCATATAATATGTTCGAGCACTGCAGAAAATAGCAATACGATTTGCCTTAATTATAATGTAAAGAAATATTCCCTCCTAATACAATTCCCTTAAAAAGAAACACCAAACTATTTTATAAATAATAACCTACAACTAAACTTTCCAAACCAGAGTCGAATTTTTTGATTCAGAAAAATGAAAAATTAAATTATAGTTTCTACTCTTCATAAAGAAAAATAAATTCTTCTCCGCGCTCTCTTAAATTGATGACCTACATTTAAAAGTACTTTGAAATGCATAAATGTAATTAAATTTTATGGGAAGAAGTGAGAAAATGAGTTAACTTTCAAATTGAGATCAGCACATCCCCACCCGTTGCCCTTGCTTATGTTGCACAGCTAAATACTGTTTGTACCATATTATTGCGTTAACTTGAAGCGCACGCCAACAAATGATTACGTGTTTTTCCTTTCTCTTTTCTAAGCTTCTTCCAGCATTTTTTGTTCTTAAAATACATAAGTAGAAGAAAAAATTAAGTCTGGTCGCCGTCTACGCTAAGAGTATAATGAGTCTCTAATTGACGGCAGACGACGGTGTGGTAGCTACTACTATCAAGTATACGAGTATATATACATATATAACGGTACATGCTTACATTGTATGCACGTCGCGATGGTGGCAGCTGCTGCTACGGCAATAGTAAGGCACTTCCTTGCGCAGGCGAATAAATTACTTCCTCATAATGTTCCGCGTCCTCCGCAAGTTGAGAGCGCGAGCTAACGTATTGGCGAAAGTTGTTGTAGCTAAGATTGCCGCCAATGTTGAATATTTTTTCAAGGTCGCCAGCGTTTATTTTTTATTTCTTGCTCTTTGAATGAAAAAATAAAAAGTTTTTGTTTGTAAAGAATAAAAAAGTGAGAAGTGTCAGTGCTCCCGTATGCTCTACATAGTGCTAGGCTGTGAATGTTAAGCGCGCGCGAATTTTTAAACGAGATAATAAAACCAAGAAGCAACAAGTTATGGAAATTTTCAAACATTTCACTGCTTGCAGAAGCACTGTACATACTAATTTAATGTCTACTTGTATAAATGTATGCAAGAATTTCTGCTCCATAGCGCTTATACATAGGTACTCAAACCTTATAAATGTAAGACTGTTGGTAGAGTGTGTTTCCTTACGGAATAAGAAGGAGCAATCTTAAATTTTACGTAAGTTAATTTACTTCTCTGGCTTTAAAAAAAATATCACTATATTCAAACACATATTGTGTGAAATGAAAACTAGTTGCTAATGTGGGCATTAAATAAACCGATCACAAACATAATTATGTTCATGATTTGATAACAAGATGCTTGGTAGATGCTTGGCATTTAACAAATTGAGCTAAGCAGGACTGCAAAGCAAATTTAAAGCTTACCTGTTTTCTAAAGCCTTTCGAAAGGGGTGCCCCATTTACATCATCATTTCCCTCATTATATTAATTTTGACATCAATTAAAAAGTTATGACTATCTAAGCTATAAAAAATTTTTTATCAGATAAATATTATCTTATAGAAGTTTTGTTCATAATTCTCAATTTGCTTTAGGAGATTATTCCTTTAGTTGGATTTCAAATGCCTACCTATTCGTTTATCGATAGCTGTGAAGGTCTGTTCTGCAGATGAGCAAAAGCGGTCCAGTGCCAGGCCCACAAAATGCCGCTAAACGAAGTACTATAAAGTACTACATGTAACCTCACCAACCACTAAAGCTATACAAATTAAAAACTTCTAATGAGTATTAATTCGTTAAAGAAAAGTATTAGAAAAATTAAATGTCACAGTAACGCAGCAGCGAAGGGGCTGCATGTCGGTTTAAAAAATCGACATTGGGATTTGCAGCGCCCACCTTTAAGGAAACGGGGTACAATCACCTATTCTCCCAATATTACACAATTTTAAATTTCCTCTATTCTTTGTTTTCTTTCACTGTAAATATATCTCAGAAAATATTGGAATTAAACCTTGTACAAATAGTGTATATGGCACCTTTCATATAAAAATCCGAAATCGAACCATAACTTTTCAACCCCCTATATATCCACTACCTCACAGAGATTTTTAAACGTTTGAAGTCCGATATATTTAAACCATCATTTCGCAAATTCGGTACAGTCAAGTCAGTGTTAAGATGTTTCTACCTCGTATTTTTTCAAACAGTTCTACAACTGGCATCTCTCGAGCAATTCCCTTTTTAATGCCGGAAATAAATTTTTCCTCCTAAAATCACCTTTAATCCCAATATACCTGATTCAGTAATTTTTTCGATTATCCACTTGACTTTAAACAGTTGATTAAGGTCAATATGTGTGATATTATAATGATATTAAGATATATTTCTTAACCATAATGTGGCATGGCTCTGAATATACATAAAATTGGTCTAGATCGAAAACCTGTACATTTTTATTTACGTTAGTAGATCTGTTTATACCAGTTGCCCAAACCTTACTCGTCAAAAGGTTTAAATATATCTCAGTCACGCGTGTCACCAAAAAGGAATTTTTTTGATTTTTAAAATTATTGATTTTGTTGACCAAAGAAATTGCTTCAATCTTTGTTTGCAGATACAGTGGAAATGTATGGAAGGTCTTTAGAGTTCAAACTATGGCTGAAAAACCCCTTTATAAATTACAACTGTTCAAAGTGGGCTAAGAACTCGTTGAAAACAAACCGCGCTCTCTGGACGACTATCAACCTCAACCGACGAGAGCCACGTTCAAAAAATCAAACATTTGATGCTTGAAACTCATCAACTGACAATTAAAAAGCTCGCTGATAGTGTTGGAGTATCATTTGGCTCAACCTAAACCATTTGGAAGAATGTATATGCCTCAAACGCGTTAAGTCGTTTTTCGTATCAAAATCGCTTAAATGCATCAAAGCGTCCGCATTAGCCTGATGCAACTTCTCGCTATTCAGCAAACTCAAAAGTCCAATGCGGGGATGCGTTTACACAATTGAGCAGATACTGAAAAAGGACTATTCAGACTGTTTCGACAACTGGAAAAGCGTCCGGACGAGTATTTCTTTGAAGGAAACGAATTTGATTTGGAATATTAAATAAAGAATGTGGATTTTATAAACAAATTCACCTTATACTTAGTTTTTGATCATGATCATAAAAATATTGGTTCTTAACAAAAAGAAGTAATGACAAAAATTGAGAATGACTTATATTATTTGGTAGTTATTAGACTTCCAAATTTCGTTGTGATCAATTCACGATTCCGTCAGGTGCAACTCTTTCAGGTATAATCGAAAATGTTGTGAAAGGATTCAACATTTATTATTCGACGAAATCGTAAATAAATTTCAATCAAATTCAATATTTTATGTTATTAAGTTATATAATATTGTAGGTCATAGTCTCAATTAGTTTCATAGGTATGTTTTACTTCTCTTTAATGAAATTTGTAACAAAATCATCGTCGAGAGTCGGAGTAATTCGTAGATCAATTTCCCATGTTTTCGGCATTGAAGTATACCCATTATTAGTTAATTTTGCTAAGATATCTTACAGGTCGACCGATATACACAGTATAAAGCTAAACGGAAAATTGAAAACTGTATATTAGGCACAAGGGAGAAAGGGGTGACATAGTAGTGACACCATTACTACAAATTATTCAAAAGAAAAGATGCTCTTTGAGTCATACTATTATCAGAAAATAAAAATTTTATAATACAAGGTGTTTTCCAAAGTAAACAGGACTTTTTTCTAGCGCCCCTGGTGGCGCCATCTACATATATGTCGACTGGTGCGTTAGAATCTATCTTTATCGATTATCCAGTGGGAATTTCATGACATTTCATAAATTGGAAGTGAAGTTATTGCGTTTTAAATGTCAGAATGTTTGTGTTATCGGAGCGAAAATGAGCTTCGAACAAAGAGACAACATTAAATTTTGTTTTAAATTTGTTAAAATTTTAACCGAAACGTTTCAATTGATGAAACAATTTTATGGTGCCTATCCCGTAACAGAGTGTGCGAGTAGTTTCAACATTTTCAAAGTGGTCGTGAGGACATATATGACGATCAACAGGTGAGCCAATCAAAATCCGTGATCACCGGAAATTCCATCGAAACTGTGCGTGAATTCATCAAAAATCAGCCAAAATCGTCATTTAAATTCATGGAAATGGAATTGAACATCTCCAAAACATCGATTTATCGCATTTTGATCGAACATTTGGGCTTACGAAAAGTGTGTGCACGGTTTGCTCCGCACAAATTGACTGACGACCAAAAATTACTCAGAATCCAACATTCGAAGGACGCTTGTTGACCAAAAATCACATTATAACCATTAACCACTCCTCGTGTTCACCGGATATGGCACCGTGCGACTTTCTCCTTTTCTGAAAAATGAATTTGCCCATTAAAGGAAGGCGTTATGCAGACGTAGAGGCCATTCAAAAGGCTTGCACCGGCACACTGGCGACCACACCGGCCAACGAGCTAAAACACTCGTTCGACATGCTTTTGAACCGAGCGAAAAGCTGAGTTGAAGCTTTCAAGAAGAATCAGATGGAGTTTAAAATTTAGTTATAAGAGTATGTAAAATAAGCGTAGTTTTCGCCTGATTTCGTCCATTTTCGGAATGTAATGTAGTAATGCAGGGAAGGTTGAAATCAGTCAATTAGGTCCCAAAATGAGGGTGTTAACCTAAATGTGTTATGTCTAAATGCATTTATTCACTGATTGATCACACTTTTAGTACTTTTTAACAAACCCGTTAATTCGGGAGTGGGCGGGCTTATAATCCGAATTTATCTAGTAGTGCAGTTTAGGGAAAAGGTTTGTTCTGAGCGAATTTCGTTAGGTTTTAGAAAAATTTCGGCGTACCAAATATCAGTCTTATGTCTTATTGTGGAGCTTCCATGACACCTTACAAGTTTTCGATTTATGGCGATATGTGAGCGTGGCAATACATCAATTACGCCCATCTACGAGTCCACCCTTCCAATAGTACCAAGACATATGCTAACCAAGTTTCATCAAGTAGCCCAAATTACAGTTCGTCTTGTCATCCTAATAATATAAAGTAATATAAATTCTTATTTTTCTTCTTTAATGGCTTAGACACCGCTTACGCGATTATAGCCGAGTAAACAACAGCTCGCCAGTCGTTCCGTTGCGCCAATTGGAAATTCCAAGCGAAACCAGTTCCTTCTCCACATGGTCTTTCCAACGGTGTGGAGGTCTCCCATTCCTCTACTTCCCGCGGCTGGTATTGCGTCAAATACTTTCAAAGCTGGAGTATTTTTGTCTGCTCGCCTTCTCCTGGCGTTGTGCGTTCACTGCCATTCAGCAGGCTGGAGAAGTGTTCCCTTTATAATTTAAGTAGGCTCTGGGCATCGGTAACTAGATCACCTTTGGGGGTTCTACAAGAGTATCCTCCGGTCTTGAAACCTTCAGTTAGCCGCCGCATCTTTTCGTAGAATTTTCGAGCATTACCACTGTCGGCCAGCTTATCAAGTTCTTTATACTCACGCATTTCGGCCTCTCTCATTTTCTGTCTGCAAATGCGTCTCGCTTCCCTCTTCAACTGGCGGTATCTATCCTATCCCGCACGTGTTGTGATCGATCGTAACGTTGCAAGATAAGCAATCTGTTTTCTCTCCGCTGCGACACGGCACTCCTCGTTGTATTATATGCTTGTTTTGAGAACCAATGGCTTCATACCGAGATGTTGATGAGCGCTCTCAGAGAGAAGGAGTGCAAGGCGAGCAAATAATCGTGCTCATGTCTATTGTGATTGTTGACGTGCGGGTGAGTATCTTCGCTTCTACAAGATACTTGGTACAGGCAGGTAACCATATTTTGGGCCACGGACGAAGTCGATCAGCCTTAACCCATTTGGGGATACCTCTTTTGTCACTTTGGCGTTAAAGTCGCCAAGCACGATTTTGTCATCGTGGTGGCGGCAGTTCTCATGGGTGTGCTCAGAGAAGACATCTTTTGATATGTCAAAAGGGGGGTCTCTCATCCGAAGCTGTTTTCTTCATTGGGGGTAGTTTTTTACGTGGCAGGTCCAAAACTTAGCGCAAAACCCAGGGGAGAGATATATCACTTTCTCATGTGTGGATGTTTTTTGTCTACCCAGAGGTTCCTAGGAATTAGACCGGAAGTCGTGAGCTGCTTGAGTCATACGTAAAATAATAGTGATCACTCCCAAGTGAATGGCGCTCACTTAACTTCTACACATAGCTGATCTAGTGGAGCAGAATATATACATACATATTTTACATAATAAAAGGAAAGACTTTCATAAAATAATGTAAAAAGACAACCTTTTTTTGTGACAAAAGACATACATATTTCAGACAAATTTAAGCTACTTCAATCTATCCACAATATCTACGTATAAACAACTCTTATAGCAAATAAAACCATTTAAACCAACACATGAGATACCTGATTGTAAAAACAGCAAAGATATACAGCATATGTATCGTTTTTTCAGGTATTTAAATTTAATTTAATTATATGTAGCTTATATAATTGAATTTCGAATTAAAAAAAAAAATGAAAGAGAAAAGAACAAACGTTCATGTAAAAAACTACATAACAATTTTTTAACATAGGCATACATATGTGCTCTTCATCCTATCAGTATTGGGTATTCTGAGTTAGAGTTTTAATAAATAAATGTTGCACCTGATTATTGCTGCCTCCGTGGATGTGTGCGTTAATTTTCATTAGAAAATCATGCATGGAAATATTCGGTGATATTACGTCAGAAAAATGAATTGTTAGGGAAGGATATATTTAATATCAAACATCTCGAATTACATTGCGGAATATCACCCTTGGCACCTTTGCTTTCTTGAGAACGAGTGCGGTGCATACTAATGTAACGGAAGGGTAAACGCGCCAAAAATTACAGATTGCAAAAATAAGGATCGCTACGATTTGCATGGGTAATAATTTGTAGCAAGCTGTCAATCCAATTGCGAAGGACATGCACATGCACGAATGTCAGTTGGTAATTAAAGGTTTGCACATTTTGCATTATGCTTGCGCATATGTTCAATGCATCAATCGAATGCATAGCAAATGCACGAGTTTCCACGGTTGCCCGTGAATATGTGTGTGTATGAATTAGCATTGATTTCTCACAATAGCGAAAATTTTACATACATACAAATAACGGATCTTTCTTCAACGAGAAAGATTCCGAGCTGCAAATTAGAATAAGCTGCAGTGGAAAAGGAAAGAGTTGAGTCTTAAGATGCCCGGTCATGAAATGATATTTTGTGCAATTCAAATAAGGTTCAAATCTCCATACCCGCCGCGTGCGTACCGCGTAAACCCCTACAAAAGCAAATTAGGATAATTTGATTACGGCTTACCATAGTGTGATGCCTACATGCTATGTATGCTCACATGTACTTTTATATGTAGATATGTGTGTATGTAAGACAATGTGTAATTATGATGCAAAGTACATAACATATTTTCCTATATATTTGAAATTTTTTCGTGCCTCTATTTTCGACTAAACTATATTATAATTTGTTTGTATAATTAATTATTATCATTTATAATTAAACTATTTTATCAAACTTTATCGTTAGACGAACACAAAACAGATTATAATGAAAGTTAACTTTGCAGTAAAAGTGTTCGACAAATTATACAACGCATCGTTTTGCAATGTTGTTTGACGTTGAAAGACTAATAATGTATAAAGACTGCAGTTATACTGTCCCCGAAAACCTTGCTATGGTTTCGTTTTCGAAGTGAGCCTAAATTCTTCGGATATTGCACAAGAAACGACCTAAGGATATGTTGGAGTAGCCGAATGAAATGACGACAAATGATTGTTTTAAATTTTGGCTTTCATTAAAGCTCAAACGTTCTCTATTGCATTTTTCTCTAGTAAATGTTATGATCTATCTGAAATAACAATATGGTTTTCGTACGTTCATTAAATGAATGTCCACTCCTGTGGTATGGATCATTGTCTTATTGCAATCGTATTCAATGACGGCTATTTTTGCAGTAAAGCATTTCAGCTGAGCAATAGAGCATTTAGTAGTTTTGTTTACCTAACGGTTGTTTGTGTTACATAAAACTTAAAAAGTAATATAGATGACGAGACGAGTGAATTTCGATTGACTGTCTATCTGTCCGCCCGTCTTTCCGTGCAAGCGAATACTTAGTAAAAATTAAGATTCCTTCATGGAATTTCGTAAATGTATTCCTTGGCACCGAAGGGGAGTTGAATAGGTGGCCATTAAGCGATAACTAATAAAATGCCATAACTAAGCGCTAAATTAAGGTACAAAATGGTAATTTGATACAGGGAATGACAGTGGCGAAGGACACCTGTGGGGTATTTTTTTTGTTTTTTTTTTTTGAGTGTTCATTGCCGCGGTAGGTAAATGGTTTAATATACATATCTTTCAAACTCCTGATCTTGATCTCTTCGAATTGCGAGAGTATAAAATGTTCGGTTACTTCTGAACTTAGTCTTTCCTTACTTTTTGCAATGCTTGTTTTTGAAAGAGAAGGATTTTATAACAGTACTGCCGCGTGTATGTCAGACCTTTGAAGTGTGCTCAGTATTGTATTTAGAGATATATCTAATCCTTTTTTAAAATAATTTTTTTGTTTTCTCTTAAACTGTTCAGTGGTTTCCTCTTAAAAAGAAGAACAATAGCTTTGTTCTCACTTTTAGATGCTCACTTTTAGATGCACGTCATTCCTCCCTCTTCCTGGGTTGTCATCTACGTTTGCAGTTTCTCCATAATGAACAGAGGACCTCTTCACAAATGCACAATTTGCATTTAAATACTTTGAAGTTGATTTATAGTTCATTTGGAATCTTTAGTATGCTTCGTTAGAAAGGCTGCTTCAAAACATTTCACTAATTTTTCTAATTTCACGGCACGTCGTGACACATTCAGAAAATCGAAAACAAACTTACTGAATTGTAGGCGTCAGGATTGCAACTAAACATATATTAATTTGCAAAAATAATAAAAACTCTTCCCCGAATTGATCGGGGAAACGAAATAGTTTATTTACTGAAGGTTACTTCATAAGGAAAACAGGTGTTTATTTTGATAGTCTGTTTAAATGTCAGCTACATATATGTTATAGTGGTCCGATCTGAACACTTTTTTCGGAAATTGTTATGCTAACTTGGACAATAATCTATGCTCGTGAATACATACATATTTTCAAATGAAATAATTTTCCATACAATAAAAATATGTTCGAAAATTGCGGCATTGCCTTTGTACCGAAATTCCATAGATTACTTTATCTTAATCGATCAATTTGTATGGTAGCTATATCCTATAGTGGTCCGATAACGGCGGTTTGGCAAACAAGTAGTAGTGCAAAATTTCAGGTCGATATCTCAAAAACCGAGGGACTAGTTCGCGTGCACAAATAGACGGTATAAATTAATCCAGTGCAATTAGAAATATCTTCAGAAAATCAGCATATGTTCTATGAATATGTTCTATGCCTGAACAAACTTAATTAATACAAATAAGATGTCAAAGAGAAATTCTAATTTAAATAATATGATTTTACAAAATTAATGCCGATCTCAAAGCAATCGATCGCGGTCGTCCGATTGGCCGTGATTTCGGGTATGTTCAAATAGAGAAAGTTCTTCAGATTAAGAAACAACAAGAAAAAATGTTAACTTCGGCGGAACGAAGCTAATATACCCTTCACAGGTGCATTTCTTTTATTAACTATGTGTTCAGTTCGTATGGAAGCTATATGCTATAGATAACTGATCTGAACAATTTCTTCGGAGATTAAATTCTTGCCTTAGAAAATAACCTGTGCCAATTTCTGTGAAAATACATAGTCAAATATGAAAGTTTCCCATACAAGAACTCGATTCCGACCATTCAGTTTGTTAGGAGATTATGCTATAGTAAGCCGATCTGAACAATTTCTTCCGATATTACATTATTTCTGTGAACAATAGCTCATACCAAATTTCGTGCAGATATATCGTCAAATGAGAAAGTTTCCCATGCAAGCATTTGATTCCGACCATTCAGTTTGTATGGCAGCTATATGCTATAGTTAACCAATCTAAACAATTTCTTCGGAGATTACATTGTTGCCCGAGAAAATAAGCTGTGCCAACTTTTATGAAGATTCATTGTCAAATGTGAAAGCTTGCCATACAAGAACTTGATTCCGATTGTTCAGTTTGTATGGCAGCTATATGTTATAGTGGTCCGATATCGGCAATTCCGACAAATGAGCAGCTTCTTGAAGAAGAGAAAATGACGTTTGCAAAATTTTAAAACGATATCTTAAAAACTGAGGGACTAGTTCGTATATACATATACAACGGACAGACAGAGAGACGGACATGGCTAAATCGACTCAACTCAATATACTGATCATTTATATACATATCAGATATACTTTATACGGTCTCCGACGCTTCCTTCTGGGTGTTACAAACTTCGTGACAAACTTAATATTCCCTGTTCAGGGTATTATCAATGTATACATAGTTGCCACTGATTTATTGTTTTTGAGATATTTCAAAAGTTCAACTATTTATAGTGCGTGTTTCTTTGAATTATAACGAACTGTATACACACAATTTTAAATTTTTACATCTACTAACACTTCACTAATTCGTGTCTCTATTCGTACTTACCAATTTTAACCCTGAAATCGGGGAATGCTATTCTAAAATTTACCTCTCCGATTTACTGCGGAATTACGACTGAGTAGCCTGTTAAAATAAGTTTCTGCAATTTTGATTAGTAATTATGTGAATTTATATTTATAATATTGCATGCACTGGTGTGTATATACTCTCACATCTCATCCGTCGTACTTTTTATATACTTACGTACATATGTATGTATAAGGAAACTTACATCTGCCGCCAAATTCGGCTACCAACAAAAAAAAATTGCTCTATTTTCCTTGTTATGCAAATTTTTAAATTCGGTTCCAGGATTATGGAAAATACATCACCCCTCTAATGCTACATTTCATTTGCAACTGTGTTTCAAAAAGGTGTTCTATTGAAGAAACGGGCTACATGTCGAAGAAATCGCAATGCAATTTTCTATACGACCCCTTCACACCCCAGTGACATACAAGCGCACGTTTCGATATACAAATCCATTGTGTGCTATTTTTATAATGAATCCAATGCAAATTTGAAATCTCTATTGCTGAACAAATAAAATTTGTAATTTGAATATTCAAATTACATGCCCATGTCTCCATTTTTTGCTATTTTTTACATAGAGTTATGTATGTGCAGCGTTTTCGCGTTCTTATTTTCATTTATCCCAATGTGGAATTCAATAATTTTGCATATAGTGCGCTAGGCAAAGTTCATTGTGGATAAAAGTGGCCCTTTTAAGGGGCACGTAATATAATCCTTTCCCTATTCACCCTTACAACCAAATATTTCAAAACACAGCATTCACTCGCAGGCACTTACAATGTAAATTGCTTTAATATTATTCAGCAGCCTCTCTCATATATTACACCACAGCATTTACCTGCAATTTCAGTATGGTTCTACATAGAAACTAAACACATTTTCATTATGATTTAAAAATAAGTGCATTTGTAGTAAGAATATTGAACTTGTACATATGTATATAATGACGAGTTCTTTAAAGTTATGTTTATAACAATTGCACGATTTGTTTTGCAGAAATCACTATAGTGGGCATATGAGACCGTTTTAATCTATCAAGGACACCACACCACATTTTCGTCTCATTTTATAGATGTACCTTCAGAGCACTGAACGAACCTCCGGAAACATATGAACAACTTTCATTATTTTTATAATCAAACCACCTCACAAACCACAAGCCTTATGCTCAACGAACGTTCTGTGAAAAATGTTTCCTATTTATAACTTAATTAAAAGTTAAAAAGTGTTTGAATAAAAACGTTTTGTAGGCATAGTATTCTTCCACACATTTACGGATGTACCAACAGTTTGTCAAGTTTCATTAAAATTGATAAAAAAAACCAAGTTATTTTGATTGAAAAAGTTACAAAAGAGCAAAACAAAGGTCGTGCAAGAGCTAAGTTCAGCGGTTAAATATTTTTGGAGTATTAACATGAAAAAATTTTAACTTTGGTTGCAACGAAACTATAATACTCTTCACAAATACAAAAGATTCTTTTCAAGATCTTTGATCGATTTGTATGGCAGCTGTATGCTATAGTGTCTCGATCTGAACAATTTGTTTGGAGATTGGCCGCTCCGATAAATGAACAGCTTCTTGGTGACAAAAGGACGGGTGCGTAATTTCATAGAGAGAGAGTTTTCGAAAACTGAAACCCCTTTAGGGTTGTTACAAGCATAAGTAGACTTGCTTTGATTTACTATTGTATTTTGTTTCATATCCACGATATTTATCTCAAATTAATCTAATCTAAAAGAAAGGAAGGGCCAAGCTCTGTTGACGAACATTTTATATTGTTGCAATTTGTGGGAATCCACGTCATCGAAATTTCTTCAGGAGCTCGCCAAACTTTATATTAAAATAAAACATGTTGCTTTTAAACAATGATAACAATTAAATTTGGTATCTTCTGTGTTTTCGTCCAAACGGACGACACGATCTAGTCAGCGTAGCCGCTGCCTCTCTATTCGCTGAACTATGTCAATGTCGTCGTATATCTCATACAGCTAATAATTCCATCGAATGCGATATTCACTGTGGCTAACGCGCAAAGGACCATAAATCTTTCGCATGACTTTTCTCGCAAAAACTCGCAACATAGACTCTTCAGATGTTGTCATCGTCCATGCCACTGCACCATATAGTAGGATTGCAATAATGAGTGACTGATAGAATTTTGTTTTTGTTCGTCGAGAAAGGACTTTACTTCTCAATTGCCTACTTAGTCCGAAGTAGCTCCTGTTGGCACGAGATATTCTGCTTTAGATTTCGAGCCTGACGTTGATGTTGGTGTTGATACTGGTTCCAAGATATGCGAAATTATCTTCGACTTGGAAGTTATGATTGTCAACAGTGACTTGGATGCCTAGTCGCGATTGCGACGACATTTTTTTTTTGATGACAGGATATATTTCGCCTTACCCTCGTTCACCGCTAGACTCATTTTCTTTGCTGCTAGTTGACGCAGATTGTGGAGTCTCCCTTTTTTGAATTGGGCAGAGCATACTTAAATTCCAATCGTTCCGCATGCTTTCGTGAACTTGATGCATGTTCCTTATTAGTTATTCGCCGCTGTGCCGCTCAACCGGAGATCCGCTTTGTTGTTCTTCAGACGAGTAATTGCTATTCGGACTTATTTATGGTCGGGCAATAGAATGTCTGCTCTACAAGCATCGATTGGGGAATCGGGTTGGCCTTCTCATAGCAAAATATTTTCACTGCCATTTAGCAGGCCGAAGAAATGTTCCCACCATAATTTAAATATGCTCTGGGCATCAGTCACAAGATCACATTTGGGTGCAGAAAATCGTTCGGCTGTCTGTTGTGATTGCAGCTTCTCAACGTCGAACCTTCTTTGTGTTTGTTGACGTGCGTTTTGGCTGCACAAAGGCGGGTGCGAATCTTAGCTGCAGGAAGTTGATGTTAGGACCTCGAAGCGTACGCACGTCTAAAACACTGGAATCGTGTCTTCCGTCTATCACAACTTGTTTTGGGTCCCGGCGAAGTCAGCGTCAACCCATTTGGGGATGTTTCCTCGTGGAGGCTGAAAGTATTGGCTGTTGCGCCAAAGATACCTTCCTTGCCCACCCTGGTGTTAAAGATGCCAAGCATGATTTTGACATCGGCGGGGGCAACTCTCATACGTGCGCTCCAAGCGCTCATATAAGGCATCTTTGGTCACACCGTCCTTCTCTTCCGCCGAGGGATGAGCGCAAATCAGCGATATTTTGAAGAACTCGCTTTGATGCGGATTGTGGCTAGACATTCATCTACCGAGATGAATGACAGTACTCTGCGACGGAGTCTCCCTCCCATACAGAATTTGCGTTCCTTATGACAGCAGTTTATATTAGTTCCTGATACGATTCAACTTATATTTGAGGAAAATAATATCTCTGAATTTTAATTATATATCTTACACATTTATGCATATTCAGTACATGCGAGCTTGAACAGTTTTGCTTCAATCATGAAAATTTTTGATCATTAGGTGACATACTTCAAAGGCACTTAATGGAAAGTAGGCGTGGTCGTAGTTCAATTTAGACTACTTTACACCATCAAAGTCATGTAGCGAATTTTGAGCCCGACTCTTATCAAAGTGTCTAATACCATCTTGGTGGTGAAATTTGATGCCTCTGGAGTTTTTAGTTATTGATTTATCGCGCTTCTAGTAGTTTTTAACATTACCGTTATTTTGGGTAGTGGTTAACACTGTCGGTAGAGATTCTTATTGGGATTATCTTAGGCTAGTTTGATTATTTTGGCTTGATCGGTTTGAGATATATGAAACTAAACCTATTAGAGGGCAGGTCCATGCCCATTTTTTTCAAAATTTTTAGCCCACAGGTACCCCTTGCCACTTCGATCTCCTATGCCAAATTATAGTTTTATGTCTTAATTTAGTGCTTAGTTATGGCATTTTATAAGTTTTCTTTTACGAACTCGTCCTTATCTTTTTGCTAAGTAGCCACCTACACCTAATTCAAATACTTTCGAACTTCCGGGTGACTTTATGCCGCATATATCAGAGTAAATACAATTTGGATTAATTTCATTTTCAAAATATTTTTACTCTTCTATTAGTGCTTTGAGTTTTCAATTACGCAATTAGTGTTCCTTAGTATGCTGCAATTGTATATTTAGTATTTTTATGTTTGGCACAGAAGTGGACAAAAAGTGTTTCATCTCATCTTTTTCAAAGTTGAAAGTTTCAGTTTTGAAACAGTTGAAATATTTTCTAGTTACTTCTTTGACTTCAAATGGCTCTTGACAATGTACTCGTAGGATGTCAATCTGCTCGTTCAATTGATTACTAACTTTCAGGATACATGAACATGCAAGGATAAAAAGCGCTTATTACATATGTATGTGTATATACAAACATGGAAGAACGTGTGAGAGGGTGTATGTTCAGTCATATGAGCTTATCTACAAACAGATAATTCTCAGTAGATGCACCATCTTAAGTAGAAAATTTGGATACACACCTAAGAATATCTCGTGCGAGCAGTTATAAAATGTACAGAGAGCGTGTGCGCTCTCATATGTAAATGTATGAGCATTGTATTTGCACACATATAGAGAAAATGTTTACATGCGTACGTATGCTTATATAAAATATATAGAGAAGAGTGATATATGGCAATAGGAAGCATACTCATTGATTTTCTTGATATTCGCACTCGTATGTGTCCATCCCTTAGAGATTGTAGCAGCAATGTGCGAGTGACAACAATATCCAGGGACCACAATGTTAAGTACTAATATAAAGGGTGAACCCAAACAACAATAAAATTTTTAAAATTCCGCTATATCTTTTGCAATATACTATATAGCTCCATAGTATCTCTTCTGTTGACCCCGATAGTTATTCTGCGTTGGATTTCCGAGTGATTCCATATACAATTACGTTTCAAGTGCTCTTTAAGCTAAGTAAATGCTCTCAAATTTTTTTTGTTAGACGTTTCCGTTTTAAAATAATTTTTTTTTTCAAATGATCTATATCTTTAGAGGCATATATTGTGGCGAATTGCCTGTTAAATGTTGAGTTAATACATTTACATATCATTCACTCAATGAAATCTATTTAATAGGTACTTTCCTTCGGAATATGCATTTGTAAAAGCTGTTGAAATACCTCCAGGCGTAGACAAAACTTACATTAGAAATATTTTGATTAGAATTCAACATTTAATACGACAAAACCTTGAATGTATTGCGGTATCTTATTTCCTTATAGTATAGGACAAAGACTCACTCAGATTTATGTATTTCGATATTCTACTTGGTTTGTGCGATATTTATAATAAAATCAACCACAAATGAGATATAGTCTGTGGTTTGAAGTCAACCAAAGAGGCTAAATTCAATATATTGGGTATATGAGGAAAACATTAACCAGAGGATCATTCAAAATCCGAAAATCCAAATATGTATTTTGTTAGTATACATATATCACAAATTTACTCATATGCACAGTAAAAAGTCGGAAAATGGGAGCTGGAGGAAGTATTCACATAATTTGGTTCATTTCAGACACAAAACAATTCACATTGTTGTTAAAAGAAAAGGTCGCTAAAACCAAACCTCACAGATCACACATTCAGTATCTTGGAGCTTGAAAAGTTTTCATAGGATTTCGGCTCTAATTGTTTCGTCCCGATATATTCATTTGTGCTTCGTTTGTATATTGTAAAGAGAAAGAACATGTGATATTTCAATTCGTGATATATGAGAAGTAGACGTAATTATGTATATTGCGATTTCTCCCATTTTCGCACTATAGTATTAGAAATACAGAGTAATGTAATGCATCTGTTATGGTTAAAATTGATATTATATTGATTGAGATATGGAATATCCCTTTGCTGTGCCCTTCCCTCCCTCCTCCTTTTTTATATAGTGTACTTTCGTATCACCACGAGATAAAAGTTTTATGTCTCTGACGCGTTATGGGTCTTCTAGTAGTTTTCAGCAAAATCGTTTCACTTATTGTCCTCAACAAGTGGTATGGTTTATAAAATATTACAATTCTTCATCTTACTTCATGGCTTAGTTATAACACAGTATTGTTTTTAGTCTTTTTGTTTGGCGGGGTAGAGTTCCGATTTCTTCCGTCTATAATACCAATATCTTTTGGGTGTTAAGGACGAGCGGTCACTAGGATTATGTACATATAACCTTTGTCTATAGCGATTGCTTTTATGTGTTACAATCAACCGTTATATAAACAAAGACTATAATGTAGCGACATGTTATATGTATATAAATTTCATACATTTAAACAAATGTACATATATAGTAAATCAAAAGATAAAAGAAATCAGTAGTGATTTATTGAGTGAAAAACGGCAATAAAACTACATACGAACTCTGCAAGGATCTTGTTAATGTAAATAGTTTTACAAGTTTAATTTGATTATATTTGAATATGTTCTGAAACGCAAAAAAAAATTAAGAACATAGACTGAGTTTTAGCTTATATAATACATAATATTATTTTGGTACATTTTCAGTCAGTTTAGCTTTCTGCTAAAAGCTCACTTTTAATATTTGCGTAGACCCTGTATGTTGTAAAACCTATTCTTATGTGTGTACGTAAGTGCTATTATTCGTTAATTTTCATACTCCCACATGCATGGGAAAATGTGGACATATTTGCATATACAAATACACATACAAAATTGTATGTACATAAGTGCTTATCGAATACATATACACTTTGCAGCCATTGTGTAACTCTGCCACCATTAGAGCATCAATTTATCTAAATTCTCACTACGCCACGCGCGTATATAAACGACAGGAACATTTGCTATTCCTTTCATCCTGCTATGTGTATGTAGGAGCACACCCGAACACATATGCATACATGTGCTCATACATATCCATTTGCTTGCACCCTTTCATATGAGTTTTTGTGTATCGAGTATTTATAAGCAATACCATGATTACCTTCAATCCCACCACCACTGCTGCTACCGTCACCAGCGCTGACCCACCACGAATGTGGGTGGGTGATGATGACTGGTGTTTTCGCAACACACAAAAGTGCTTGTGAACTGAATCACATACTAAGGGTTGCACATATGCACATGAAATAAAAAGTTCACCAACACATACAAAATTTAATACTTGCAGTACCGTTGTTACATACTTGAGCCCGTACAAAATTATGTATGTGTACAAACCTTATCGCATATATGTATGTACATCCATATCTATACATATATGTATGTAGGTAGGTATTTGCAAGGTAAATACATAAAACGGCTTATCGAAGAATGCACACGACCATACATCTGTGTATCGTATTTAGTTGTATTGAACAGGCAATGTGGTACATCTTCGCAGGGCTACTTCGCAGCAGAGAGCGGCCAAGCTTTGATATACTCGTATTCATATGCCAATATCAAAGGCTGTATGTATTTGCATAGTTAAGAATCCATACACCTGCGCATGGTCGTAAAGAGAATATTTTGATTGTTTCATATTATTTTATGGATACATTTAAAAAAAGAATTTATTATGTAAATAATATTCGTGTTAGTAAAAGTATTTTAAGCAATCGAATTTTTGGACTCAATCAATTTGCGAATTATCGTTTCGACAATTTAGTACTATTGTCTAATACTATTGGCTCATAGATTTCACCGTTGCAACTCTTCTTATTCTTTGAAGTAGCTAAGTTTGTAAGCAGCCAAACCTGATATTTTCTCTCAATTTGTAAGAATTATATAAATGCAAATTTGTCGGGTCAACAACACTTTATAAACAAAATATTGATTGCGAGTTTGTGATTACAATCAACATTTGATCGATTTCACAAATTGTTCTCATTAAACCTCGAATTGTTTCAAAAATCGCATGCTCACCTAAATTCAATAGAATATCATACATATTGATTATATATTCGGGAGAAAGTTAACCAGAGGATCGAATATAATTTTGATACGTATATGGATGATATTTTCATATGCTTTTATATATGAAATAATGATATGGTCTAGAAAATATGTTTACGTAAATTTACTCAGATAACTCCTTGGTCGATATATTACGCCTCAAGCTCATTGATTAACCAAAATCATTAGATGTATGAAGTTGCGGATTCAGAGTGGGAAATGCGGGAAGTTTTCCTCCAAGTTTTCCAACATAGAAATTTGTTACTGGAGAAATAAAGAAACAGCGGGGAAAGCAACGACACTCATTGTGGCCGTGTGCAAATTTCAATTTATAATTGAGATTTTTTGCCTATGTGACATTCCATCTTTAACTCATTCACTTAGCGTGATTCTCCAAAAAGACTCGATCGATCCGGCAAAGGCATCAAATATGATAGATACGCCTCTTGTAACGTTCCGAAATCGAAGACAAAAAACTAAGAAGCATTTTCAATCCATTTAGTCAGACACGAAAAAATGGCGGCAGAACTGAAAGTTGACGAAGAAAAACCAAAAATCTGCGACTGACAAATAAAACTCGAAAATTTCTGTGTGAGAACTTGCCTAGAATACTAAAGGATCTCAGTGTACATTCCTCTGTTGGATACAATCGGCGAAGATTTGAAGACGCTCTTTTCTAGAGAAGTACTGGATGGACTTCAACTCAGTTTGCTGCTTCTAGAAAAAGTATGTCCTTTGAAAACCAAAGAAATGGAAAATCTTATTGGCTGCTTGATGGATAGATTTAAAGGCCTTTTGGATAATGAAAACGTCGTGCGACGTTTGAAGCTCAAAGGTGAACTTGAGCACTGGCAAAGCCTTTGGGGGCAGAAGCAAAAGTTAAAAGAAAACAAGTTAGGGACTACTGCATTGCAAACGTTGAAAAACTGCGATGTTTCACATTTTAGTACATTGCATAATTCACAGTTTTCTGCGCATATTCTGCACACTTCCTGCGACGAATGCGAGCTCTATGAAAAGGAACATGCTTCAAGATAGATTGATCGGCTTGGCGTTGCTGCACGCGCATCATGACACTGAAGTGACTACAGAAAAAGTTCTCGAAAGACTTTCAAAACTTAACCAACATCGTTTTGTTTTGTAAAATTTTTCTTTTCAATACACGAAATGAATAAGTAGACAATGCAAAAAAGTATGTCACCCGCACGTATACGATTCATAATGTGTTTTTTCAATTTAGTAGGATTTGATATTAGATGGTCGATTTGAAATTTTTCCACCATAAAATTAAACTGTATAAAGACTACTATATTTAATATAATAATCTTCACGTTTCAAGTAAATGTCTATTTTTGATGAAAATTTACTTTCTTTCCTACCATCTCTTGTCCCCAGCCTGTGATAAATTTCATAACATAACATTGATACATACAGGAAGGATATCGAAATAACTGTAATAAATATAGAAATTTTTCTGTATCTTGTTAAATGCAATACCAACCAAGAGATTAATATACATATAAGCCCACGAATGTCTCCATTTTCCAGTACATTTTGCATTAATTTAAAATTTTCTGATTATTTAAAAAATTTGTAACACCGGTGGAATATCAATACTAGTACAGATATTAATATACAGCTATGGACAAATAAATGGCACATTCATTTAAGTATACTTTCATATGCTAAAGTATCTTTAATATTCTTTCAAACAACCAAGTTTTTGCGGTTTTCTGAAAGTTTATTCCTTACATCGAAAGATAGCACAAACTCAATTTCGAATTCATTAATAACACAACAAAAATTATGAAAAGGTAGAAAAAGTGATGAAATTAGATGGACGCATAAATGGCACAATCTGCAAAAGAGGGGAAAAGTCGAGTTAAAAACATGTTTTTATCTGGTTCTTTTGTGTACAAACAATTTAGTAGCTAATAGTTTGTGCTGTAGCCTTTGTTTTTAATGACTGCTTCACACCTGCGACTCATACTCTCAACCAGTTTTTCACACTTGGTCTAAGGTATGGCTTACCAAGCTTCCTGAACGGCAACCCAAAGATCGTCCAGATTTTTATAATTTTTCTTCGCGACTTTAATCTTGACTTCATTCCATAAGTTTTCAATGGGATTTAAGTCGGGGCTCTGCGCTGGCCAATCTAAGGCATAGATTTTCTCCGCACTAAACCAATTCTTAACTAGTTTGGAGGAGTGTTTGGGGTCTTGCATAAATTTCCATTTAATTGGCATGTTATTGAAGGCATATGGTTCCATATGATGTCTCAAAATGTCTAAGCATTGAAACTTATCCATCTTGCCGTTTATCCGTACGAGTGGCCCTATGCCATGCTGGGAAAATGGACCCCAAACCATAATGTTTCCGCCCCCGTGTTTTATTGTCTTCTGTGTGAACCTTGAATTAAATTCTTGGCTTTTAGGACGATGAACAAAGACTCTTCCATCTAGCCCTATCCTGTTGATCTTCGTTTCGTCACTCCACAATATGTTTTTCCAAAAATTGATTGCTTTTTCTTGATGGGCTCTGGCGAAGGCCAATCGTTTAGAAATGTTTTTTTTTTTTTTTTGACAGGAGTGGCTTCTTCCTAGAAATGCGCCCAAACAACTTTGCTTCATTCAGTCGTCTCCTGACAAGCCTACAGGATATTTCTGTATCCAATGATTGGTTGATATCGGCTGCTATCTATCGTGATGACGTGAATGGGTAATTTTTGGACACTCTTACAATAGCAGCATCTGTGCGCGCATCTATTTTTCGAGGCCTTCGTTTTCGAATTTGTAATTTTATCAATAAATCAGGGTTCTTCACACATGAATTAATTGCATTGTATACTTTTTTCCGAGAAATATTTAAATTTTTAGCAATTTCGGCCACTTTCTGTCCTCCTTCATGCATTTTCCATATGATTCGTCTTTCTTCTATTGTGGTATGCTTTCCTGATCCCATTTTCTATAACTTATTTACTCAAAATACTTCTGATAAAAAACTATCCAACTATGGTAAATATCATGCGCTTCTATCGAAGTTTACGAGGGAACTGTGTATGCAAATTAGTTTGTCCATTCAATATTAGTGTTGTTTACACAAAATTGATAATGGTAAATAATTAGCAAAACATAACGGAATATTTCGCCGCTGCAGATATGGTAGCTATAACGGGACAAGGTTGGATGCAAAAATTTGGAATTTCGAGCAATTTGTAATGGACAATTTTTAACATTTAGTTGAAATATAATTTTGTGTGTTTCTTTTTTCTGTTTCCTAAATGCTATTGTTTTTTGTTTTTTTGTATTTTTTCATAAGTTTTACAATGTCAACGTTATTTGTTGTCATAACTTCTCTACGCTTCTAAAAATTCTGTACCATAAAGTAGTCGACATGTCCTCTGTCCCTAAGATTAATATTATAAATGAAATCTACAAATATAAGAACTAAATTTTTTATTTAGAACTGAAAGACTAAAACAATGCTATGCAGTGTTGAAAGAATCTATAATAGTGCGTATATACCATAAAAAAGAAAATAAAATAAGAACATATCATCGTTGGAGATCTTGGTAAAACATTATGTGCGTATAAATGCATTTCCTTTCCATAGGTACGTAGAGTGTATCCGAACGAATTTGGCTTAGCATTACTCAAACTCATTCTAAAATGCTCGCACTTGTATACATAATATGGCACAGATCCTTGGGACCACAGGCAGTGCTCATCAATTTGAATATTTTGTACACGCAGTCGCTTTTCACATTAGAATGAAAACACGAACATATCGAAGCTCAACAATCATACGTGGGCCTTCGATGATACGTTTGGCAATCGTGCCTTCTCTGTTTTACCCTTGCAAACGGGTTCACTCAATATTCGAAGCTTTCTCTGCCTTTCACTTCCTCACAGTGATACAGTTAAGGAACTCCTTTGTGGGCATACGTGATGTGATTTTGGACAACGCCACCGATACCTCTTCCCTAACCCCATATCCACAGTTAAGCATCAAGCCTCTCGCTCACGAATATCCGTTGTGAATTGTTGCTCAGGATGGACGACTGCGGTAACTGCTAAACAACGACAGCATCGTTGACAACGGCAACAGTTAACAATAACAACATCTTAGACTACAAATGAGTTTATACATACGATGCCCCCATATATATGAACACATACACACAGAGTATATAATTTGAGAAACGGACATAAATACATACATACATGTGTATGTACAACCAATTGAACTTATATGGACATGTAAATATGCATACATTCAAGCTTGTGTAACTATTTGTGTATATGAATGTGCATATGGACTCATGTGCTTGTGTATATGTGTGTACATATGTATGTATGTACATACGTACAAATGCTTGTCTGTGTGTCTTCACGAGTTACATAAACGTACGGACCATTCATGCATGTATTAACTGCCATGTAGTCAAGTTGATTGCGACAGCAAATTGGTAGAAACGAGGATACTTCACGTACAACGTACGGACGCTAACTTATTGCACCCTTTCAAGAATTATTTATAACATAGTAAGGGGTGAAGGTGGGAGTGGGTGTAATCGAAAGCATTGTACTACCTTTGTGCACTCATGCCATACATACATACATACATACGTAAGTATTATACAAACACTTTGGATTTTGTCAAAAAAGCGAACTATAATTTGGCAATTCTCATTTCTGTAAAATATGTGATATATAAATTAGTTAATAATGAAAGGCGCATCACAAAGGAATTCTTTTGTAATTGATTTTTTTTTTTTTATTTGTAGAGTAAATACATGTTTGAATATATTGTAAGCCAAAACTTTACAAAATGTGCAGGTTCTTTGTTTCATCTGGGCCTATAGAGGGAAACAACGTTTATCATCCCAATTCCCATTTCATTCTAATAATAACCCTTGTAAATAATTTTTATATCGTTTATCTATGTGTTTGGATCATTCATTTATTAGTTTTTACTTGTATTCGATTCGCCAAAAGTTAGAGAGTAGCGAATCATTTGCATTCGACCAGCCTTTTAAAGTGGCTGGGAAAATTTACAGTGTGACCTTTTTTAATCTCTGGTAGTAGGTTTGCATAGGTAAGAAATTTATTTCCATAACTATTTTAATTTAATAAATTTTTTTATAGAAAAGTGAAATGAGAATAAGTCTGCATTCAAAAAAGATATTGATCCTTCCCCAAGATTTATGATACTTCCAATCACTCTGACCGGAAAAGTTGCTTGTATCTACAAAAAAGGAATTCCTCTAAATTTGCAATTTGAAGATATTTCGTAAAAATCAAATCTGAAAAATGAAATGTAAGCCTAAAATATTTTGACTACGCTAAATGTAATAATATCGTGTAAAAAACTAAACAATTTTACATTTACAAACCAATATTAAAATAGAGCATATAAAACCGGATTTGGTGTATGTATAATTTAGTAAATTTTCTTCTACGTGGTAACAACCGAGTTTACAACAGCGCTCCAATCATTCTTCCTCTTCGCTGCTTGAACTACATATGTCAACGTCGTTATAAAAAGAGTATCAGAAATTCTTCATTTCCCCCTCTCATCTCTCGCTTATATGGACGACAGGTAAATTTTTTTTCTGGGTTGGCATAACTGTCCTTAATTATGATGCCAAAAATTAGCGAGATCTGTCAACCAGTGTGTTTACAGCAGCTGTTTATGTCTTCGTGATTTAGCTCCATGTGACTTTTACCTTTCTTCACACTGAAATATCCACTTCGGGGAACACGCTTCGACTCAATTGAAGACATCGAAACAAATTCGACGCGAGAGTTGAAGGCCATCCAGAAAATTGCCTATAACAAAATGTTTTGACGATTGGGAGAAGCGTTGGCACATGTACATCGCTTCAAATTGATGTTACTTTAAAAGCGATAAAATAAATTTGGATGCTGATTAAAAAATTTTTGGTTTTATTTATAAATTCCCGATACTTTCTTGACAGAATGACAGAAATCTCATACAGCTTATCGTTCCTTCGATTGCGGTATTCGAGCTTGTCAATGCGCAAGGGATCATAAATCTTCCGCAGAACCATTCTTTCGAAAACTCGTAACATCGACTCATCAGACGTTGTCATCGTTCTTGCCATGAGTGACTTATAGAGTTTGGTCTTTGTTCGCCGAGAGAGGACATTACTTCTCAATTGCCTACTCAGTCCTTAACAGCACCTGTTAGCAAGTGTTATTCTGCGTTGGATTTCTAGGCTGACATTGTTGTTGGTGTTAATACTGGTTCCAAGATATACGAAATTATCTGCGGCTTCGAAAATATGACTGTCAACAGTGACGTGAGAGCCAAGTTGAGACTGTTTTGACAAAAGTTTGTTTGATAACAGGAGATATTTCAGTCTGGAGAAAGCAGGTACTAACGACGCGGTTATTAAGGCCAATGAAATTAATACCTTCGGCTTTCACCAGCAGGCGCACACTTTTGAAGAAGACTGCACCTTCTCCATTCAGATCTGCAGCTCCAATTATTTTCTCCAGGAAGAAAAAGTTCCTCGATGGATTTTTTTCTTTTTAAATAATTCTGATATTGCTCAACGTCAGTTTACACAGCGGCGTTGCCGAATTCAGTCATAACGGCATAAAGTTCGTGCTGTCAAAAGCAGCTTTGAAATCGACGAAGAGGTTATGTTGCCGTGAAATTTAAAAAATTTTTAAAAACTTTTTGCATTTAAAAAGGACCCTTTAATTCAATTCTGTTTTTTTAACAATAAATCCAAACTTTTTTGTTTTGCGATTTCTTGTAAATATCTTAGAAAAAAATGATAGGGAACTATTCATTGAAGCCGACTTCGACATATAAATTCAAGGAAATTCACTTTGTAAGAACTTTCATATTATTTACTGGCGATGCGTGTACTGAAAGAATTCCTCTATATTAAATTTAAGGTGGAATCTGCTGAATATTTTGTTTATTTCCCGACTATAAAGGTTTAATTTTGACACTGCACTTTCAAAGGCAAAGAAAATAAATCAACCGCAGGAAAGTATTTCGAACCTGAGTGAATAAAGTTGAATTAAAAGTCAGTCGGTCTACTACAGCCATAGTGGTTCGATCTAAACACTTTCTTTGAAGATTATAGCGCTGCTTTGTATATTTCGTGAAGCTATCTGGTCAAGTTAAAATTTGTCTATACAAGGACTGGATTTTGATCGATCTATATAAGCTAAAGAGGACCGATATTGCCGGTTCCGAGACATGAACAGCTTTATTGGATGAAGAAGACGTGTGGAAAATTTCATATCGATATCCCATAACCTGGGAGACTAGTTCGACAGCCGAACGTAGCTAAATCAACTAATTTCTTTATATTGATCAGTTCCAGCTTTTATTATGAGTCTTACGAACTTCGTGGCAAACTTAACATAAATATCATGTTGAGGGTACAAAATAGTAGTGTTTATATTATCAAAATTCACTTTTCCAAAACACTGGTATATTAGATCACCGTTTTATACCACAACACTATTTTCAAATATTCAGCCTCAATTTTATGAGAACGTACTAAAATGTATATACTTACATATGTATGTATGCATAAGTAAAGGTATGCTTCCGAATAATCACGTATGGTACATAATGTATGTATGTAGTACATGAAAGGGTGTACATTCGTATATAGACATATACAAACAATTATTATTAATATACGTCTTAAGGGTTGTAATTATGCAAAAAACGGAAACGCGCAACCAAAAAATCGAACGTGTGAATTTAAATGCTCGAATGTTTTGTCTTATGTGAGTTATAACCACATGTCCCAGTATAGTTGATTGACATTCGTTGACATTATTTTTGACATTCGATGTTTAACTCTGTCGTCAATGTTACGCACGAATAAAGAAGCACAGTAGGAGACAGTAGAATTGACTACAGACTATCGCCATTATTTGCAACTGATTACCAAACCAATAACCTTTTATGAGTGTGTTGATTCCCGAAGAATATGAGCCTTGGTGGAACTATTGCTATTAGAGTTACGTATTTTTAGGTTCTCTATCATACACCCGTTGGAAGGTATAGAATGAAATTAGATTAGTCAGACTATAAAAGCCTATAAGTGCTCCTATCTAATAAAATACCACATCACGTCTATAAAAGTGTATTCATCCACAACTGTTTAGTTTCTCTCCCTATAGAATCTCTAAATCAAGTGGCTTATTTGTTACACTTTTATCCCCTTGCATTCAAATAACATAGACATATATCTTACAAATCTGTGTTCTTGTTCTACTTTATATAAGACTCGTAAAGCTTATCTTCAAAGTATAATAGAATACAAAAAAAAAATTTATAATCTAATTTCGCTGCCTTAAAAATGCACTCAATATTTCGTAGCTACGTATTAGTACTCCGAGAAAATTATCCCGAAGTTTACAGGTATATGTCGAGTGTGTTATACCAAGAAGTCCCGAAAACTAATGTTTTGTGATTTGTACATTGATTTTTATAATTGTTTTACCTTTTTATATATTGTTTGTTCAGCACAACCAAACACCAGAAACCCACCTCCTGCTGATGTTTTGTTTTAAATCCAGTGCTTATATGAGACTATGGGTGTACGGATTTATCTCAACATTAAAAAATTAAAAGTAAAATAAATAAAGTTGTGGTGATTTTATATACCTACATATGATTTTCAGCTGTATTTTGAATAAGCATTCATACACACTTTTTTTTTCCTTAAATTATTTCCCTGGCTTTGATTCCTGCAAGTTGCAAGAGTAAAAAATGTTCGGCTGCACCCGAACTTAGGGCTTCCTTACTTGGTAATATGAAGTTTTACAACACCTAAACGGATTTCCCCGCCTTTCCGTTGCAAACGAAAATTGACTTACAGCTTCAAGTTATATTGTAAAAGTGACAAGTATGAATCTCTGAAGCCTTTTTCCTTTCGCCATCGGCTGTCTTTCCTGCCATTATTATAAACTGAATCATATATAATTAAAAAATTAAAAATCAAAAAACAAGGTGGTCCATGTTTTTACATTCCCTTAAAACCCACAAGAAGCCTGGAAAATATTTTTAAATAAATTACTTTTAATTTATTGCACAGTTGTCCCAATTACATTTTCATGACCTCAGCACGCGTCTTGCACATGCTTCTAAAGTGTCATCAAATAATCCCTAAAATTCAACAACAAAACTAGTATTCAAATCTGAAATGTTAAGAAAATCGAATATTAATAGACAAAGTGTTGGCAAGAGCTACTGACCACAGTCTGACCCCCTGGACGCATGTTCAATGACCCATTAAATTAACAACAAGTTATTCAAGAACCAACGACTGTGCAACAATTATTAAAAAACAAAATTTTTTCTTGACTCATAGAATTACAAAGACAACACAGAATCTGAATAAGTTACCACGGCCAGAGGTCAGCATGGGCATGCTTGTGGGCATTCGCCATTTCCTCATAATTTCTCAAGAGGTCAGCCATCATCATTATCACTTTCGTTTGACTAAGCAAAAACATTTATATATGTATGTATCTAAACATAGTTGTGCGTATGCGTATATACACATACATACAACATTCTACACGCACTCGTAAGTGCATATAATCAAATAGGCACAAGCGCTCAACCCGACTTAGGGAAGGGTCAATTATATACATAAGCACACCATCAGGGGCGAATGAAGATCCTTCCTTTGCTTGTATTTATGTATGCATATGAGTACACGTGTGGCGATTCACCTTTTTATATGTCCAGCTGCGCTGGTCAGCAAGCATTCGTAGGGGTTGATAATTGGTGGTTGGTTCTTGCGCGCTATGGAAATTCTACCTTTTTACAGCTAACCCGGATATGCTGAAGGTGCCTAGAGGGTAAGTGTGCGCCTGACCATTGGTCAATGTGATTAGTGAGTTGTCAGTTCATGCATGTGCAGGGCACAGGGCATAAAGCATACAGTTAGCTGAACTTAGGGCAAAATACCCAGTATGCTACAACCAGCGTTGGTCATGTGTTTTGCACACGTAAATGTTAAAATGTTAACTCACTATGGAGCGTGTTATGAATGATGACCGATGGGAGTGATCAGCTTTGTGAAATACATTAAATTTTTACCTTAAACAAAACATAAATCATGGAATTAATGCATCGTCACCGTTGCAAATTCATGTGGGCATAGGCAGAAGGCAAAGCTCGAAATTAACTGGGATGGGAGCGTGTGGTCACAACATGGTTTATTAATGTGAAATATTTGATTTTCGACTTACCCAAAAATGTATTTGACAATTGGGGTTTGAAAGTTGACTACACACAAGTTTTATTTGCATTGATTAATAGCATTTCTAGCCTTACAAGACCTTTGCGGGTTACTATATTTATACATAACATGTGTCGGAGCAATCTATTCATTTACGTTTGTATGTAAAACCATTAACTACTTAAGCATTTGAAATTTACTTTATGATTAAATGAATGATGAATACTTTCCGTCTTTGAAATACAACCTCTGACCAAAAAAGAATCTAGAACCGATTCTCTTGATTATTCACCAAATGAAGATCTCACGTTTGAACTACGATTAAAACTTTCTAACAGATAAAAGCTTACCCATAAAGGCCTCTGGGAGTATACGATACTACTTATGTGATTGCATTTTCGAAAAAATTCAGATTGGACCAATATATCAAAAATCAATCAAAAAAGGTGAAATACATTTGTAAAAGGTATTACAGCTTCGGTGCAGTCGAAGTTAAGGCTCTTCCTTGTTATACTCTTGCAGCATGTTGCTATAGAGTATGTTCACCTAACGATTGTTCGTATCATCTAAAAATAATCGAGTTAGATATAGGATTATAAAAAACGTATGTTTATAAATGATCAAGATGATAAAAGGAGTTGAAATCCGAGTGAATGTCTGTCTCATCCGTTTTTGCAAGCGATAACTAGAATAAAAATTAAGATACTTTAAGGAAAGTTTGTGCACATGTTTCTTGGAAAAAAGGTTGCCACGCCCACAAAACGTCATTAAACGAAAATCTGAATAGTGCAATAACTACTCTTGTGGGCTACAAGTATTGAAAAAAGAGGCGTAGCCACGCTCTCTAAGAGATTTAATGTAAATATTTCCTAAACCACTTAAAATACAACATCCGAATTCGCTCAAAATAAATTCCTTCCACTTTACTGGGACTGTAAAAGAAATGAAATCAGGTGATAAGCCCGCCCACTTCCTATATAATGGCTCCAATAAAACAATTAAAATAAATACGCCAGAGACATTAAGCTTTATACCTGGGATGATACAAAGGGTTGTTTTAGGAGCCGGCGTTGAAATTGGACGATCGGCGTGGCACTGCCCACATTGCGGTTAAAAACCATTTCTCAGGACCCAGTCTACTGGTCTCGACGAAACTTAGTATTTTACATTCGTATGTTCCAGTGCGAAAATGTGCAGCATCGGTGTACAACAACGCATACTTCCCATTTAACACATTATAAAATTCTATCTGTTTCTTTCACTTTCCAGTATGCAAATCAATCACCAGTAAATGTATCGAAATAAAACTTTGCGCGAATAGTTATTATGAGTCCTGCCACCAAATAGGACCAAAAGTATTCAGGCCCTCAGTTACCGAATATGAAAATCAAAGTTTCAATTTCGAACTTTTTATCAAAAATATCGGTCAATCTGGAAAATAGATTATAAAAGTTCGGAGAAAATTGGGTTGTTACATAATAGAAGAATTTTCGAACTTCCGGTAGACTTTTTACCCTATATATCGGCAAATATTGCGAGAGCGTGTTCTTCTAATAACAGTTTATCTTCGTGCCTAAAACGGATAAAATCGGGTGCGGTTTCTTTACATATGTAATTATTATGTTTACCATTTATCTGTATACAGAATTGGAAAAAAAAAACAAAACGCTTTAAACTTAGTAACACGGGATTTTTTTATTATCTTCTTAAAATACATATTTAATTAATATTAAGTGGTTCAGCTTTTATTTTTTAAAAATGCAGAGCACCGAAGAGGCATCGAATTAACGAGATTGGCCCAAGTTGAGGGATAAATACCATACCGCTCGCATTTTACTTTTTCGCAAAGTTTTCGTTATTTTATAGTTTAAAACCTTTAATTTTATTTTCGATATCCCTGACAAGTGTTCTATCGGATTAATGCCAAGGGACTATTTGTCTGAGAACTATTCCTTAACAAATTTCGAAAAATGTTTGGAGTTATTATCCCGCATGAGCTCCCATTTCACTCGGAACATGGTAGCATCACCCTCTTCAGTATATTAAAGTGGAGCAGACTATTTTTCATTTTTCCAGAATATGGGGTCAATTCTTCTTCCTCTTTACTGGCGTAGAAATCGCTTACGCGGTTATGGTCGAGTTAACAACAACGCGCCAGTCCTCTCTTATTTTCGCAAGGTGGCGCCAGTTGGAGAATACAAGTTAAGCCACCTTCTTCACCTGGACTTTCCAACGGAGTGGAGGTGTTTCCCCTCCTCTGCATCCCCCGGCGGGTACTGCGTCGTATATTTTCAGAGCTGGAGTGTTTTCGTCCATTCGGGCGACATGACCTAGTCAGTTTAGCCGCTGCCTTTAAATTCGCTGAGCTACATATGTCAATGTCATCGTATATCTCATACAGCTCAACGTTCCATCGAATTCGATATTCACCGTGGCCAACGTGCAAAAGACCATAAATCTTTCACAGAACCTTTCTCTCGAAACCTCGTTACGACAACTTATCAGATGTTGTCATCGTCCATACCCTTTCACCATATAACAGGACGGGAATAATGAGTGACTTATAGAATTTTGTTTTCGTTCGTCGAGAGACGACTTTACTTCTCAACTTCCTACTTAATCCGAAGTAGCACCTGTTGGTAAGAGATAATCTGCGTTGAATTTCGAGTCTGACGTTGTTGTTGGTGTTAATGTTGGTTCCAAGATAGACAAAATTATCTCCGACTTCGAAGTTATGACTGTCAACAGTGAAGTGGGAAACTGCTTGTTTGATATCATTAGATATTTTGCCTTGCCCTCGTTCATCACCAGACCCATTTGTTTCGCTGCCTTTTCTATTCTAGAGAAAGCAGAGCTAACGACGCGGTTGTTAAGGACACTGATATCAATATCATCGGGGTACAAAATATTATATATATATGAATAGATATTATAGAAGATGGTACTCGTATCTTCTCTGTTAAGTTCTGCAGCTCGAATTATTTTCTCCAGTAGCAGACTGAAAAAGTCACACGAAAGAGAGTCGTCTGAAACCTCATTTGTTTTCGAACGGCTCGAAGAGGTCTCCATCCTGACGGAGCTTTAGATGTTGGTCAACGTCAGTTTACACATCTGTATTAGCTATGCGGGGATACCAAATTCAGACATCGCAGCATAAAGGCAGCTTCTTTTTGTACTGTCAAAAGCAGTTTTGAAATCGACGAAGAGATGGTGAGTGTCGATTCTCTTTTGACGGGTCTCTTCCATACAATGATGAATATCTGGTCAGTTGTTGATTTGCCAGATCTAAAGCCACACTAATAAGGTCCAATCAGTTTGTTGATGGTGGGCTTTAATCTTTCACACAATACGCTCAATAGAACCTTATATGCGATGTTGAGGAGGGTTATCTTACGGTGTTGGGTCTCCCTTTTTGTGGATTGGGAAGAACATACTTAAATTCCAATCGTTGGGCATGTTTTCGCCCGAAAATATTCTACAAAGAAGCTGGCTGCCATCACTTTCGCATAACATCGCAAATTTCAGAAAAAATATAAAAGCCAAAATCAAAAAAGGATAGCACAGTAAAGTATCGTTATCAGTGCTCTACGTGATATCGATTTTATGTACGTACATATATCATTCTTGATAATTAACAATTTGGTCTTAGGTACAGGAGGGGATGTACGTTTTTTTTTTTTTTTTTTTGTTTTTGTTGCCGGAGGGGCAACGAAAGTTGCCGAAAGATACCGTCTTGTTTCGGACGGGGGAATCTTCGAAAGATACCGTCTTGTTTCGGACGGCATGCACGATTCATCCCACTCGCGCATGTGCCGCCATTGTTACCAAGAGCGGAACCTGCGGAGTAGGACGCCTACGTACTAAACCCTAACTCCGTCTCCTGACGCTATTTATTTCCTTGCGGGACCGCCGCTAGGCATTTCTTCGCAAGGATAGCTTTAGCCGGTTGGCTCTCTTTCTACGTGTTTTCCAGCTCCAAGTTGATCGCTCGTCTTTCGCTATTTCTTTCCCATTCCTTCCTTCTAAGCTCTATTAGGACTGTCGCGCTCCATTCTCTAATAAACTTCCACACCTGCTGAGAACGTAACATGTGTGGTACAATATTTTCAGGGGTTAGCCGCTCTGCGAGAAGTTGCTCTAGCTCCTCTCTTTCATCTTTATAACGGGGGCACAGGAAGAAAATGTGCCACGCGTTCTCATTCTCGTTTCCGCAAAAAGAGCAGTTAAACCCATCGTCATGTCCATATTTGTATAAATATTCTCTAAAGCAGCCGTGCCCAGTCAGGAACTGCGTCAAGTAATAGTCAGTTTCTCCGTGATTTCTCTCTACCCATTTCTGCACGTTTCTGATCAACGTGTGTGTCCATCTACCTTTGGTTGTTTCGTCCCATCGTTTCTGCCACTCATTAAGGCTGGTTTGTCTTTCTTGTTGCTTCTCTTGTTTATTTAGTCGTCTGCCCGCATTTTTTGTTTTGTCGTAAATTCTTTTTAGCTCCATCGCCATAATATCTGGAGGCATGATACCTGAGATAATTCCAGCCGCTTCGTGCGACACCGTCCGGAAAGCGCAAGCTACCCTGATTGCACTTAGCCGAACTACTGCTTTTGCCGTACTCGCATATGTTTTATTCAGCAATGCTGGTCCCCATATGGGTGCGGCGTACATCAGTACTGACTGGCTAACTTTTGCCAGAAGAGCGCGTCTATTTTGGCTAGGTCCACCTATGTTGACCATGATTCGGGTTAGTGCAGCCGTCACCTTTGCCGCTTTCTCGCAGGCTTTTGCGATGTGGGTCCGATAGTTTAGCCTCGCGTCAATAATTACCCCCAGGTATTTCAACGATTGTTGCGTTGGGATATTGTATCCGTCGATGTTGAGCGTAGTCGCCTCTAACTTTTTTCTACTCGTTATTAGTACCGCTTCAGTTTTTTGGCCTGCTAACTGGAGCTTTGCCTTTGTGAGCCATTCTTTTATTTTTATCGCCACGTGGTTGCATAGATACTCTACATGTCTTATTTCTTTTGCCACTACCGTTACTGCTATATCATCAGCGTACCCGATTATTTGTATTTCTTTGGGCAGTGGAAGACGTAGCACACCGTCGTATAAGACATTCCACAGTAGTGGCCCTAGTACTGAGCCCTGTGGTACACCGCCTGTTATAGTGTAGTTTTTAGGGCCTTCTTCGGTGTCATATAGCAGTAATCTGTGCGAGAGGTAGCTAGATATGATCTTCAGTAGGTAGAGTGGTGTCTTTTTTTGTTCCAGGGCGTCCATGATATGCGGCCAATAGGCCGAATTGAAAGCATTTTTAACGTCGAACGTCACAACCGCGCAAAATTCTTTGCTGCCATATAACCATCTGGTTCCTTCAATTGCCTTACTTGCGATCTCTGTTAGCTTTTTTATGGCGTCTACTGTCGACCTGTGCCTTCGAAAGCCATACTGGTTTTCAGCTAATCCCGGTGGCTGTCTTTCTAGATGTTGCTCTAGCCGCGCACAGATTATAGGCTCCAGTATTTTCCCCATTGTGTCCAACATACATAGTGGTCGGTAGGAGCCTGGCTCTCCTGCTGGTTTATTTGGCTTTTGTATAAGCACTAGCCGCTGCTTTTTCCAAATCTTAGGGAATACTCCCTCCCGTAAGCATTGCGTATAGAATTCCGTAAATGGGGTGGGTTTATAGTTAATAGCGAGTTTTAGGGCCTTATTCGGTATGCCATCTAAGCCTGGTGCTTTTGCATTTTCGAATCTCTCTGCTGCTTCAATAGTTTCTTGTTCAGTAACTAGCGGTGCGTTTGTAGCTTCCTTTATTTGCTGCATTTGTAGCAATTGCGTCGGAAAGAGCGTTTGGACAACCGTTTTTAGAAGTCTAGGGCATGTAGGCGCTTGTCCTTTATTGTCTTTAAACTTAGACATGACGGTTTTGTATGCATCTCCCCACGGGTTTTCTTCGACCTTGTTGCATAGCTCTTTAAAACAGCAAGCTTTGCTCTTCTTTATTGCTTTCTTCAGTTCGTTTCGTTTTCGTTTAAAGCGCTCGTTTAGCATTGCAAAATCTGCCGTTTGTCGTCCCCTTTGACACTGACGCCTAGCTTTGTGGCATTCACTTCTCAGGGCTTTAATAGTGTCATTCCACCAATATGCGGGTTTCCTGTATGCGCCTTGTTTTTTTCCTGCACATCGGGCATCGCAGGCTTTGCTGACATATTTGACTAGGCATTCAGCCTTCTGTTCTGTGTCCATAGCGTAGTTCGGATTATCTTCTAGCATTAATTTATAGATATCTTCATCAAGTGTTTCGGCTTTCCAGCCTCTGGTTTGAACCTTTTTACGAGCCTTAGGCATTTTTTGCGTTTTGCCGATTTCAAGCAGGATTGCTAAGTGGTCACTGTGTGTGTACAAGTCGCTGACTTGCCATGTACACGACCGCACTAGAGAGCTACTAGCGAACGTAATATCGATCACAGAGCCGCGGCCGTTTTTTTCGAACGTATTTCTGTTACCAATGTTCAGCAAGACGGTGTTCAGTACCAGGAGGGGATTGATGTCTGAATATATGAGCTGAAATTTTCACTCGCTCTTATATGAACATACGTTCCATGAGAAGCGTAAACGTAAACTCAATAAGGGATATATGTACATAGAAGCTTTCTGGCTACTGCAACTATCTGCTCAAATATCGTTGGTAATTACGTTTAATCCTTTAAAGGACATATGCATAGTATATATTGTAAGTGAATTTTACATTAACAGAAAGAAACAAGGCCATGTACATCAATGTCCTAATGTGCAAGAGCGGTAAATAATATTTGATCCACTAAGTACATAAATTCAAACGGCATGTACAACTGTCACCATCAGACCACAAACTGTCGCAAGCTCCGCAGTACCGAATATCAACTTCTCCTTGACAGCATTCAGACTTTGCCATGAAATAGACAAATCAGGCATACCAGAATCCCACCAACATACTCTCCGTGCAATCCTAAAATGGTCACAAAATATTTACCCGAGTCTATAAAGTAATTCACACACACACTGTACATGTGCATATGTATGCTCTTATTAGTTCATATGTAGATTACTCGACATGTAAACTCATATAAACTCACATTCTACTTGTTAAGGACACATATGTATGTTTATAAGTGTGCGTGCATATGTACGTCAGACGATATATACACATAACTCTGTTTATTATGTTATCCCATTGCTTCTCATATCCTTCCTCCTTTGTACTCATACATAAATACATACATACATATACAGAGGTATACCCGAGTTCAAAATAAGCGCGAGCTTCAAGCCATTTAACAAACTACAGCAGCGACAGCTTTAGAATACTTAAATACAATCCACATACATATCAAATGTGTTTACAAACATATATGTACATAGTTGTACATAATTACATATCTAGGTACATATTCAAGTATGTAAGTTTATGGGGGTATGTAAAACCAAGATGTGCACAAATTACCAAACGAACATATATGTATGTACATACATACTTATTATTAACGACGGAATTGTGTCCCAAAAGTGAACTATCCAAGGGCTCTTACTAAGTGCCAAACTGCGGATGGGCTTCTGAATCCGTTTTAACCAAGCAGCGGTACCATAAACCCACATATGCGCCTACACTTATGTATAGCTGTAGCCAAGTACATAGAACATTTAATGTGCTATGTAAACGTGTACATACATACATATGTGTAAGTCGCATTTGCATATGTAAAAATGTATGTATGTAGATTATACCCACTGGTACTGTACATGTTTATAAAATTTGTTGTCGAACCCACACATTCATTTTAGAGCAGACATTCTTGCTCTTGAGTGTTCACAATTTACCAAATAAAATGAAAGGAATTCCTAACTAACTTGTAAAATTTCACAATTTGAAAATCCATCCTCACTCCTCCCTCATAGTTCACTTACTTATACCGTGAGTACAACGTTGTTACACCATTCGGGCACATAAGCGGGGGACACAAAACCTGGGCTTAAAAAAGAAAAGCAACTGTCTAAAGATTTTATGTCGAGGGTTGAGGCATTACAAGAGAGCTTTATAGACAGCAGGATACTGATGGCATTTCAGCAAGAAACGCGGGACTCGCATGGTTCAATCTTCGGCGTACGTACATACGCTGAAGCACCGCATTGACTGACTGTTCACAGTACTGATGGAGAAATTTACGGGTGGATAGATGGACAGATGAATGTTTGTGTTGCCTTCGTAAAAGAAAAGATTCCATTAGACTTAGAAAAAAAGCACATACATGCCTACATTGATAAATGAATACGCGTAGACGAATGTGTGGAAACATTGTTATGTACAGTATTGTACAAAACATATAAATTTAGAATTTAATGAGATGGATAGAAATTTCATTATTTTTTAATTGATTTTAATTAATTAAAGTGTTGCACAATGACATTTAGCCAGTGTGCTACTCTCTTCTTATTGTGAGATCTGTTTCGATATTAATGTTCGAAGTTAATTCATGAAATCTGGTGACTAGACAACTGAAACTGATTTATACTCCCATTTTCCTAACAAGAGTGTGTGGTTTTATGAAATCTGAACTTAATAATTAATAACGGAAGTTATAATAAGAAAGAAGATATTCAACTCTATATTTTTGTTTCAGTCTTCCTATTTCAGTACAGAACGTAAAAATCAATCCAATTAGTGACAATTAATATTTTATACTAACTAAAATAAGTGCCGCTGCTTCCGCGCGATATCTTCAATCTACTCTTGGAGAAAATAATTAGAGCTACAGAAGTAAACAGAGAAGGTACTATTTTCTATAAGAGTGATGCTGGCGTACGCCGATGATATTGACATTATTGGCCTCAACAAACACGCCGTTAGTTCTGCTTTCTTGCCAACAGATGGTACTTCGGACTAAGTAGGCAATTGAGACGAAGAGTCCTCTCTCGGCGAATAAAAACCAAACTCTTTAAGTGACTCGCTATTCCCCTCCTGCTATATGGTGCAGAGGCATGGGCGATGACAACATCTGATGAGTCGACGAGTATTTATAGTCTTTTGCGCGTTGGCCACGGCGCATATCGCATTCGATGGAACGATGAGCTGTATGAGATATACGACGACATTGACATAGTTCAGCGAATTAAAAGACAGGCTGGCTAGGTTTTGGACGAAAACACTCCAGCTCTGAAGAGGAACTTCCTCTGCATCCCCCGGCGGGTACCTCCATCCTGTGTGGAGAAGGACCCGGCTTCGCTGGAATATCCAATTGGCGCAACTTTTTCAATTGTCCCGTAGAAAAACTGGACGGTGGGTAATACACTGTGACTTTTCATGGCACACTGTGATAGCTTTTGATTACATCACATGTACACTTTCGCTCTATCATTCTGTCGTCATTGAGACAAAACTGGCTGGTATATAATAATTAATCTTAGAGAATACCTATTCCTGGTAATAGTATATACTGTTGCTAAAAATTGTTAAAATTGGTGTGATGCTTCCCAGA
This sequence comes from Bactrocera correcta, assembly GCA_027475135.1. Taxonomy (NCBI): domain Eukaryota; kingdom Metazoa; phylum Arthropoda; class Insecta; order Diptera; family Tephritidae; genus Bactrocera; species Bactrocera correcta. Next base: position 11,133,814 of record CM050326.1, read on the forward strand.
GATGATGGCCATCATCCATTTTTATCACATTTCTAATAATTTCTGTAAGATTTCTCAGAAAACGATTAGTATATGGGATATTTGAATTCGAAGTTCGAAAATCTTTCGATTTTGGTTTCGTTTTTAGTTTTCTATTAACGGCAATATGCCCTTTAACGGGTGATCCAAGTAGAGGTACTCGCTCAACTTACAGTCAACGTAATCGGCGTACTGCACCCACGTTAAGATGACAATATTTAATAATATTCGACCGAATATACCTCGCCCAGCACGCACTAAAGAAAATATAGCTGCCGTAGCTGAAAGTGTACACGAAGAACGTGGAGAGTTGATTCTTCGTTCGCAGCAAAGCGGATTGACGTATGGAACGGCTTGGCGCATTTTACGTCTAGATCTTCAATTGAAAGTGCACAAAATACAGCTTTTGTAAGTATTGAAACCGCTCAAACTTTACAATCGACATCGCTTCTCTCTATGGGCTCTTAAAAGGTTCCGACATTTTCGAGCCAAATTTCGTTCAGGCATGAGGCCCATTTCTGGCTCAATGAGTATATAAAAATGTAAAATTGTCGCATTTCGGAAAAAGAGCAACCTGAAAATATTCAAAAGCTGCCATTTTATACAGAAAAAACCACGGTTTGGTTTAGCCGACTATTTCATGCCTGAAATTGACGCTCGGAGACACATCGAATCAATCAATGAATTTGTTGATTAATTGAGAGAACACCTCGGTGAGCAGACAATTTCACGTTTTAGTCCGGTCGATTTACCGATTGTTATGAATAAAAGACGCACTCATATTTTCATTGGGATAACTCGCATATTGGCTGATATATGCGGTACAAAGTTACCCCGAACTTCGAAAATCTTTATATTAAATATATGGGGCTAAAGGAAGTATTGGTCCAATTCAACCCACTTTTGACATACAGACATACCTTTATAAGAGAAAGATTATCCCTTAATTTCAGATATATTTGTCACACATTGACCGACATTTTCGATCAATAGTCAACTACTGGTACCGGGGTCTAAATGTTCGGTACCAAAAGGCTTGATCATGATCATAAGGTGGCACACACTAAAGACATTATTAGTGCAAAGTTGCATCCCTTTATATTAATTGCTTCTTGTTATGTGTGCTCGAAACTGGACGAATCAAGGGGAATTTAAAATTGTGCTGTATGGGAAGTTGAACGTGTTGTACGATTTTGTCCGTTTTCACAATGTAACAATGGAATGTAAGAAGTGCCACGTATATACTAAAATCGAAATCGGTTGGTCGGTTCCCAAGTTATGGAATTTCACCAAAAAGTGGGCTATGCCACGCCCATTGTCCAATTTACAGACCGGTTCCCATAAAGCTCTTTCATACCATCTTGATGTTAAAATTTAATGTCTTTGGCGTTTTTAGTTACTGATTTATCACACTTATAAAAGTTTTTAACAGGGGGTTATCCTCTGATTTCATCTATTTTCACACTGTCGGTAGAAGTTATTATATGATTCGTACTCAGCAAATTTGGTTGTTGTAGCTTAAGTGGTTTAGGAGAATGTACATTAAACTTGTTATAGGGCGGGACCACTCCCACTTTTTCAAAAAATTTTGCCTACATATGCCCCTTACTACAGCGATCCTCTGCGCTAAATAACAGTTTTATATCTCAATTTAGTGCTTAGTTATGGCACTTTATATGTTTTCCGTTAATGTCGATCTGGCGTGGCAGTGGTCCTATAGCGCCTATTTACAAACTCGAAAGTTTTTTCTTTTTACCAAGGAACCCATATACCAAGTTTCATCGAGATATGTATCTCAATTTTTAGTTAAGGTACAGCTTGCACGAACGGACGAACTGACAGACAGACAGTCAACCAGATTTCAACTCTTCTCGTCATCCTGATCATTTATATATACGTACATATATAGTACATATAACCCTATATCTATTTCGCTTAGTTTTAGGTGATACTCTATAGCAAATAGTTTAAAATTCTTTTTGCATTTTTTTTTTCTAAACGACCAATATGTTGAGAATATTGTGTTGTGAATATTGTGAATTTTGAGTCAATTAAAGTCAAACTAACGGAGTTTCATCGTTTTAAACGATGTATAAAAAACTTCAAAACGATTTTCCCGAAAACTTTATTTTTGAAGTTCGTGAACATTAGAACTCAAAATCTACTGAACCGATCCATTTGAAATTTTTAACATTACTTCTTCTCATAAATCAACAGGTAATCATATGGAGTATTTTCTACTTTTTTTATTTTTTATTAACAAATTAACCACAATTTTTTGAGCTAAAATCACGCTTTTTACTTCCAAGTGCTGCAAAAAATAGAAAAAAAACTCTTTCTGATTACCTCGAGAAAGACATCACCTTTAAAACTCAATTTTTTTGCTTCAGATGACCTGGAGTTATAATGTTTCACTTTTTTTCAATCCGCTTTTGGAGATTCACCGTCACAGGCTTATTTATTAATATTTTTCACTGAAAAATTTTTCTAATATACTTCAAAAGTTGTACAATAATGTGCCATAAAATTTAATAAAATTATATAACTCATGTCGCCGCAAAAAAAAACATAAATATATCCCTTTTTTGGCTTTAAAACCTTAAATGGGATCGGGCTTTCGACATTCTACCCGCAAGCAATAAGTTCATGATGTATTTGTATTTGCCCTCAAAAATCTGTATATCTGCTTTGTTATTTGAAAATGTTTTGTTAGAAAACGAATCACTGTCTTAGGGACTGAATATATGTAGGTATTGTTAAATTTTGTATATTTTGAAATCGACAAGAAATATTTAAAGTCTTTGGTATAAAATACACTATCAATCAAGTTAGGGTTTTATTGTTTCCTAGCTAATAATCCTAAAAATATAAGTTAGAAATATTTCGAAACTACAAACAGAGATATTAAAACAATATTGCTGATAATCCAATAACAAATAATCTAATTTTTTAAATGATTCAAATTTTGTTTGGCCTTAAATTTTGTCAGATTTAATTTTTGCGAAGTACGTTTGCGTTACATTTTCTTCTTTGTAGATATAACTAAGTTTAATGGTCAGGTACTTTTAAATAATTCTATCGGAAATAATTTGTATTGCATATTCGATCTTGTAACATACTATATGTTTATAGTTCCGACATCTAGTTAGCACATTATTAATTTCCGTTTGTATTTATGTTTTAACCCTTATACATATATGAACTGCATATATAATATGCAATGACATTAAATATGCAAAGGCATATATAATCATACCAAACTCATGTTAATTTCACATATTTTTGAAAAGTCCAGTTGAATTCGTCCACCCTCAATTGCAGTATATAATTGTATGTATATAATTTCTCATATAGTATAAATATATATGTATATGTAAGTGGTCATGCAACCACTGCTCGCCATAATGCGACAATATCGATAAGTTACTCTTACAAATGGTTAGAAGTCGGGCATCGTCTACCCTTAACGTTAGCAATGGCTTTCGTCTGCTCAATATCGCAACTACATTACACAGGTTCCATTCCACGAACAAGGACAGCGGCGAGACTTTTAGCAGCACTTGTGGTGGGAGTCTGATTATACCAAATAGTAGTAAAGTGCTGAAGAGAACTTTCTACATTGCTTTAACTGCAAAATTTAATATGAAAGCGCCATTCGTGGATTAAAACTAACCATATGCAGAAGAAAACATATGTATCTCTGCATGGCAGACTTTTTATAACGCTTTTATTAGCTCATATAACTAATTCTTTTGAAATGAGCTTAGCTCCGCCGTCAAAATGGTTTAATGTTCATATCTTCCAAACCTCTAATGCTAACTGAACCAGACTTACTCGGAAGAAGTGTCTTTAGCATGTCTTCATACTCGGAGAGAATGGGTGAAATCAGACAATAACCACGCCCACTAACGCTTATGTCCACTCACTGAATAAATGCGTAACAAGTATGAAACTTCACATCCCAGATTGTGATGAAAAGAAAGAAGATGTAAAAATCGGCCTTAGGGTATGGCCCACGAAATCCGATATCTGAGGAACTACCCGATTTGGCATGTGAGGTTACCCAGCCATTCCTACCACTCACTGTGAAATTGGGCGAAATGAGACATCAACCATGTCTTCTTCCTATATTTATCTTTAAATTTAATCTGATTCCTTCACCAGTTCGGAAATCAAACCAATGAATACATCGGGAGAAGCTTTGCATAAGGTACAAATATTTAATCTTATGCCTAAAAATTTTGGAAATCGGACTATAATTTTTCTAGAACACATACACCGAATATCTGGACTCCAGTAGATTTAGCTGATTTTATAAAGCTTTTGATAGCTTCACCTGTTTGTTTGTACAGTTGGACCTTTTTTCAATGTTACTGAAACTGAAAGACACTAAAAAAATAATCAATAGGTTGATAAGTACTGCAATAATACAAATGAAATCAAAAAATATCCCTAAATCGATGTAGCTAAAAACATTAACTTTCCGTGCCATAATTTGAATAACAAATATACTCAAATACATCTTTAAAGAAAGAGAATCATCACGTGGGGCTAAATAATAAATATGGTTTAAAACCCATGCTTTTTAGCACATTCAATAAAAAATAAATAAAAATAAATATACTTAAAAAAACCAAAAAGCAAGCTTTTAAAACACATAACAATAATAAAAAATGTATTCTAATTACGCTGAAAAAATCCTAAACTCCCCGGGTAAATAATATTAAAAAAATATATAGTTTGCTAAGTTGGTGGGACAGTCCTTAATAACTATGCCAAATATGAGAGCGTCCAGTTTGTTTACAGCATCTGCTTAAGTCGGTACATCGCACAGTGGGTTGTGATATTTTCAATGGACAAAAATATCGAACCAAGAATATCGAACCAAGTCTAAAATCTAGAGCTCGATATTTCTCGCAAGCCCGTTCAAATGATTTGGGTGGATATTTTGGGTGTGAAACAAGTTCTTGCTCGACTCGTTCCGATAAAGTTGATTTTTTTTTTTCAAAAATACTACGATGTGACCGAATTTAAAGCCGAAATGAATACCGTTAATTAACCACCGAGTTCACCACATTTGGCTACGTGGAAAAAGTTTTCAGTCGATCGAAGTGGTAAAACAAACTCCGCTGAAGGAGCTAAAGGCCATCCCAAGTGTTTCGAGGACCGGAAAAATCGTTGCCATAAGCGTATTATATAAAAATACAGATACAATATTATTACCCAAAAGAACGATACAATCTCCTAACACATTCAGATCGGACCACTATTGCTTGTCATTCAAAGTCAATATAAAGATCTTGATAAAATATCATTTTTATTATTAACAAGTCTTAATTTGACTGCAAAGTTGTTTATATACATACAACGTAGGCTGAAAGAACTAGCAAAACGTTTTGGGTTCGACACAAACCGTTGGTTGGTTACGATTTAGTTGTTTCTATAGGAAATGTACCTGTGAAGTATATTATAGCTGGGATGTAGTCGAAAACAAATTTTAGTCTTGCTTTTTCTGTATGCAGGTTAGCTTTAATCCATACATTCATGTTTAGGTTTTTTTTTTTTGATTCGCCCTAGTATATGTATTATATGTATGTATGTATGAACTCAAAGAGTTAAAGGAATTTATTCAATATGCAGAAAAGTACAGTTTCTACGGTACGTCCCCTTCAATGTCTTGACGTGTCAAAAAATCGTATGTGAATACACTCACATTGGGCGACATGCGGATTCATAAACACATGAGTATGTGTAAGAGTTTATGTACGAACGAGCGTTATATGCAAATGTGGTCCTTCCGTCATAGTTAAAGATTTATTCGCATCCATTTCACAGATTTGGTCGCGTCATCTATACCCTGCCCGATTGAATGCTGATTAAACTCCCACCCACAGTTTGCGCAGGGTGCGGAGGCTATTCTGTTATCACATGCAAAATCCCATATGGGCCATAACGTTTTGCCAAAGTGCCATCAGTGCCTGAAGCGAATTCGTTGAAATCAAATGTTGTCGACGCCTATCTGCGAGGTAAAATAATAAAAGTAAAATACAAAACCAATAAAGGAAACGGCTCTTTACACTTCACTTGCTCACTAAAGTCAGGCATCAATCGTTACCCCACCTCCCCGGATATCCTAAAGGGAAATTATTCACAAACAAACGCCCAAACTTGGTTTAGTACGAGTACAGGCAACACATTATACATGTATATGTGTATGTATGTGGTGAGTAAATTGGTATATGCTTCTAAAAATGTGAACGCAAATCTGTATTCCATATTGTACGAGTATGTATATGCATAACCTTATATATTTATTCCAAAACCACATTAGACTCTATGGTTCATATATGTATACATTTTTCGTTTCTTATTTACATATACATACATATGTATGCTGTTAGTACAAGTAGGCAAATAAACGTTTTGGAGCTGTACACAATCGTTCTACTTTCTCTACTCCACCACTAAGCCGAAAGTTAGCAAATCGCCAATATCGCAACCACTCGGTCAATATACAAATATAAATGTGTATACATATATGTAGGTAAATTATACAGTATGTGTGCATATTTGAATGTATTTGCGTATAACTTTTCTCTTTGCAATCGAATTCACTACGACAAGGCGTTCACATCCCCCTCAGAGTCAGAGTTATCGATGTTTACTGCAGAACACACAAAATTTTATGTTGTGCAAACTTAGTGAGGGTGTTATCATTGGGTCCGCACAACGAATATATTCAACATTTCGTACATTTCTTAACAGGATCCTTCACTTGTACAACGCTATTAGCAGGTACATATGTATATATGTATACTACTGTGCCCAAAAAATAAGGTGACATTTGAATTTAAACTGCGCGCGTCGAAGATTTCGAGAATTATTTTTTTTAGGTTGGTTGTACTGTCAGTCACATTTATGTCAAATTTCATGTCAAAATATTCATTAGTGTTTGAGATACGTGTCGTTTTGTGAGCTGCTAAAAGTGAGTTTTTCGTTTTTTGCGATGTCGAAATTTGTTGAGCAAAGAATTTGCATTAAATTTCTGTTGCGGATACGTTGACGATGGTTCAGAAAGCCTTTGGTTATGAGGTTATGTCTAAAACAAATGTTTACAAGTGGTACAGTGAGTTCCACGCCGGCCGTGAACGTATCGAAGACGAAGAGCGTCCAGGGCGACCATCAACCTCAACCGCCGAAGCTCACGTTCAACAAATCAAAGATTTGGTGTTGAAAAACCATCAGTTAACAATTAGAGACCTTGCTGATGAAGTTGGCATATCGAAAGGCTCAGCCAATACCATTTTGAAGGATGTTTTGGGCCTCAAGCGCGTCAAATCTCGACTGGTACCGAAAACATTGAATTTTTTGGAAAAAAGGCGTCGCGTTGAAGTGTGTGAAACGATGCTCTCCGACTACCAGGGTGTCATGAAATGCATTATAATTGGCCACGAGACTTGGATCTATGCTTACGACCCTGAAACAACTGATTAATCGAGAGAATATCGTGCCAAAAGAGAGCCGAGACCAAAAAAATCGCGCCAAAGTCGCTCAAAAATCAAGGTCATGTTGACTGTTTTCTTCGGTTATGGTGGTGTTGTGCATTATGAATTCCTTCCAACCGGTCAAACAGTCAACAAGGAATATTATTTGAACTTTATGTGTCGTTTGCGTAACGCTATCCGCCTAAAAAGGCCGGAATTGTGGAAATACAATTCTTAGTTTTTACACCACGATAATGTACCATCCCATACTACCCTCGTAATTTGTGATCATTTCGCCAAAAACTCAACCCATATCGTTCCGCAACCACCGTATTCACCTGATCTGGCGCCGTGCGACTTCTGGCTGTTCACCAAGCTCAAAAGACCGCTCCGGGAACACCGTTTTTATACGATAGAGGAGATTCAAGCCGCAGCGAAGACGGAACTGAAGGTCATCCCGGAAAGGGACTACAACCAGTGTTTCGAAAATCGGAAAATCCGTTGGCATAAGTGCATTGCATCGGGAGGGGATTACTTTGAAGGGGATGAAATTTCAAAATAAATACAGTGTCACCTTATTTTTTGGGCACAGTAGTATGTCTGTAGATATGTATTCCGGTAAATGTATTATATGAAGTGCATATACATATGCAAATACCAAAAATATGTACGAGTTTGCATATTTTATACAGGAAAATGTCACACCCAATCGTTTTGTTATATTCATATGTACATACGTAAATGTATGTCAATAAATAAAGGTCTGTTAAATTATCATTTAATGTATAATAATTAAATTTAATCAATGAAAATTCATTATTCATTCATTCATTTCATTCATCTAAAAATTAAATCGGTTTAAAGGATTCTAAAATTTATTTTAAGTCTCATCTAAGGATTAAGGATATACAAGTCATGTCTGTTTAAAAAACAAAATCTATTTAATTCTCAAGAACTTACATTCATTACATAGCGAATGTGATGACTACTACCCTTTCGATAATTTTATTCGCTGAACTTACATTTTGGAAAGATTTTTTTATTCAGCATATTTTTACCTATAATTAAATAAGTTAGAAAGGGCTAAGTTCGAGTTTTGTCAAATATTTTATACTCTTGCAACTTGCAAGAATTAAAGTCGAGGGGGAAAATCTAGAGGGCTTGGCAAAACTTTATATTGAATTACGTGAAGTATTTTCATCTATTTTAGGCAGGAGGATCTACTATTTTTATTAGACAGAAGTTCTTTCTAAATTTCATTAAGTTTTCTTACTTATTGACCGATAGATAATTCAAGACATAACGGTATGCTATAACCTCATAGATATCCTGATATGTTCGGTTAAAAAACAGCCATATGAAATGTGGACCACATATTTGAAAAGGTACTCGTATAATCCGATTTTTACAATTTTTGGACTAAAAATGAAAAAGCTTAATTGCGCTATTTATGCAAAGTTTTATTCTTATAAGTTCATTGATGATGAGAGATGATAAGAGCCAGATGGAATTAAAAAGTTTGTGATATGGAAAGTTGGGGTGATTGTGATAGGATTTCCCCATTTTCACAATTTATAATAGTAATGTTGGGTTACCGCACCAAAACCATCAAATTTGGTTGCAATCGGTCAAGGAGTTCCAGAGACATAGTATTACACTTAAGGGTGGGGGGTTTTGCACGCATTGCAGATTTCCTTCTATAAAGCTAATCTCTAATATTCTTGGTTGTGAAATTTAATCTTTGTGGCGCATTTATTCTGTGATTCATTGCACTTTTATACATTTTCAACATAACCGTTATATAACAAGTGGGCGCGGTTATTATCTGATTTTATCCAGTGTATAAAGGATTTCTAAAGAGACTTCTTGTCAAGATCACACAACGGTTTGGAGGATATCTACAATAAACCTTTTATTTAATATGTATTTATTTTATATTATAATGGAAAGTGGCTCACGGTATCACCATGTAAACCCAATTATGTATACAAAAACAAAAGTAAAGTGTTTGCGAATTGGTTTTTTCGCATACTGACTGCGAATTTTCGTCTAAACAAGTCGTACAGTTTGTCCACATTCAACTATGGTATACATTGAACAATACTCGTATATATACATAAGTGTATATAGTTTCCGATGTTGCTAAATACATGACTACGTATTACTGAATCAAGCTTAGGTTGTGGTCATAGAAATGCTTCTCATAAAAGTCGTCAGCCGTTTGGATACTGATAACATCAAGTCACACCACTCGCACACTATATAAATCGCGGCCAAGCATCTGGGTCGGCATGTGCGGTGTTATGCTTTTAGAAATTTGCATTTACCAATATCTGAACGTGCGAAATGGGCTTTCTTGAATTGTGAATTGTGAATTGTGTGGACTTCATGTGGTTACTTAGACGTTTGGAAGACGGTTCGTATTCTAATTGTATGTACATTTGTGTGTAAGCATATAAGTATATATATTTGTATGTGCGTACTGACGTTAACGTTTTCTTTAAAGCATATGTACGTCCTTACGTACTGCTACGGCATTGTGTTTATAAGGGAGTGATATGATGTGGTGTATTTACCATCTCCATTTGACATTTCCTTGTTTTGGTTAAACGAAAACTGTTGTCCACCCTTACAAACGCGAAAATCCTGTCATTTTGAATGTATATGCAAATATATTTTTTGCTCGTTAGATAACACTTTGAAAAGGCCTTAAGCTCAGCCGTAGTGAAGAAGCTTTAGATAACGTCTCGTAATCCTGTGATGTCATTTACATACATATCGTGAACTGCTGTGAATATATATGTACATACATAATTTTTTTGAATTGCCAATTTCTTTAATTTTTGCATATTTAGTATATATGTATATACATAAATATGGTTGCGATAAATAAGGTAAAGGTGTTAAAAAAATTTTATTTCAGCTTTATTTTTTTATGGCTACAGTTTCGAAAAAATCGGAAATTCAGAAATGTACGATTATATTATATTATAAGAAGGAATTATAACTTATTTTGAGGTATTGTTGTTGTTGTACAGAAATACTCTAAAATGTTCCTACCAAATCAGGTGGCAGTCCTACAAGTAAAAATAACCATTTTAACCGAAAATTAACACTATTTTCATAACATAAAGATTATGGGCACTTAAACGACCCCTCTGAGGGAAACTTCACACCCTCCAACTTAATAATCATTTTAATGAGCGTTAGGAGGACTATGTATATACATACATATATACGAGGTGTTCAAAAAGTATCGCGAATTGTAACTGACAGTTTTCTTCGATTGCAAGGTCGTGGTGCATCATGAGTTCTTGCCACAGGGAAGAACGGTCAATAAGGAATATTACCTGCAAGTTATGCGCAATTTGCGCGAAGCAATCCGCCACAAAAAGCCCGTATTTGTGGAAGAACAAAAATTGGTTTTTGCACCACGATAGCGCCCCTGCTCACACACATCGTTGCTTGTGCGCGACTTTTTGGCCAAAACAACACACTAATGATGCCGCAGCCCCCGTATTCCCCAGATCTGGCCCCCTGTGACTTTTTCTTGTTCCCTAAACTGAAGAGGCCCATGAAAGGACGACGTTACGCTTCTCTTGACGAGATAAAGACGGCATCGAAGAAGGAGCTAAAGAAGATAAAAAAAAAATGATTTTTTGAAGTGCTTCGAAGATTGGAAAAACCGTTGGCACAATTGTATAATATCTCATGGGGATTACTTTGAAGGGGACAAAATAGATATTCATGAAAAATAAATAATTTTTGAAAAAACACAAAACTTGCGATATTTTTTGAACACACCTCGTAATGCAATATTCCCTTAAATTCTAAGTTTAAAATAATATTAAGATGTTTTTAGTGCAATTCCCACTAGCTACTGACAAACTAATTCTTTCGAAATAGTTAAATATGTCACAAATTCCCGTATTGTTTGTACTTTTGAATCAAAGTGTGAAATTCAATTTTCTATCCATGACATTTATCGATAAAGGACTTAAAATCGCTGATTAATGATAAGAAAGCCTCAAGTGTTGTCTGATATTAAATTCGTCAAAGATTTTTTCAGCGAGATAACAATTGAATTTACATCGAATGTGCATATCCTGCCACTATTCTCGTAAATGTGCATATGTGCATATGTAGGCATACTTGATTTGCAGAAGATTCACAGAAAAGGACGACATAATGAATGAATGTGAATAGATGAGTGGCCGAATGAAAGCATTCAGCTCGTTAGATTTTGACATAAATCAAATAAACGTTCACTCATCCGCTATGCCGGTGGCGGCTGGATGAATCAACCAGCATAATGAAAATAACCGCGAAATATCTATTGACAGTTGGGTGTCATGTTTACTCGGCTCTGTTATCCCATTTCGGAAACATTGCGATTTATGGGTGTTGGCATTGCAATAGAAGACAACCCCAGCATAACTAGCAGCAATCTTCGACCTTTTTCGGGCCATCGCTACTGTACGGAGCTCATTTATTGCGTTTTTTATAGCAGATTCCCATGAACCTTTCCGCTTTCCGCTTTACCCTTCTACCTTTATCTGTCGTCTTGTTAAACGCGCGCATGCGTGGCTATGTCTCTGTGAAATTGCGAAGTGTAACATTTTTTTAGCTTTGACATGCTAATAGCGAGGGTAATATTACCCACAGTTGCAGATTTACCTCCTTATACGTATATTCTCATGTTTGTATGTAAATGTGTTACCCCTCGCCGCGACACTCGGCGTTTCGTTAGTATTGTTTTGGTAATTTATTATTTTGATTTTTTATGCATTCAAATTCTTTTTTTTCTTATACTTTAGAACAATGATAGTTGATTTACATACCGAAAATATGTGATGTGTTTTGCAATTCTACCCTTTCTCTGCAGCACCCCACAGTTCAGACATACATTCAGACTAGTACGTGACACGAAAGGGTAGCATGGATAAATTTAGGACATACATACATCGATGGCAACAGCAACAATAATGGAAAACTGCCGTTGAGGTAAGTAAAAAAGGTACGATAGATAGTAAAAACTATTTATGTACATATATGGAAATCTGAATTGTGTAGCGCGCAAAATTCGGATGTCAATAGCATTTGATTGAATTACCCGATTACAAATATTAAAGATGTCATATGTGTTCTCGAGTATATTTATTGATAATACCGTAGCCAACTAATTTTAACTGTAAATTTAACTGTAACTCAGAACGAAATAAAAATATTACCAAATTTAAAAAAGGTTTGCAAATTTTTTTCTTAAATTTATGGGTATTATAGTATGTTTATAAGGGATTGCCACCACATATGGAGCCTACGAGTATTCTACAATCAGATAAGTAAAAAATGTTCTTCTGCACTATCAGACAGTAAGTATCCATATGTATGTGTGTTCATTGCGACAAGTCCAAAAAAGCATTGAATGCCAGTAAGCGAGCTTTATCTGTAACAACAAAGAAGAAGTTAAATAAGATTCAAGACAATAAGATCCAACTAAAAAGTTTCTGTTCAGCAAAAATATTCTGAGTCAAACTTTGACTAATTCTTTCTGTATTCAAATTTATTTTTTATTTTGTAGCTACTCTGATCCGAAAAGCGTGTTTGCCTTTTTAAGCGATTCCATAAACTCGTAACAGGAAAGAGCCCCGTGTAGTTGTTTTCAGTTTAACCAGTAAATTAACTATATACGTCTTCTTCTTTACTGGCGTAGACACCGCTTACGCGATTTTAACCGAGTCAACAACAGCGCGCCAGTCGTTTCTACTTTTCGCTACGTGGCGCCAATTGGATATTTAAAACGAAGCCAGGTCCTTCTCCACTTAGTTCTTCCAACGGAGTGGAAGTCTTCCTCTTCCTCTGCTTCCTGCGGTGGGTACTGCGTCGAATACTTTCAGAGCTGGAGTGTTTTCATCCATCCGGACAACATGACCTAGCCAGCGTTGCCGCTGTCTTTTAATTCGCTGAACTATGTCAATGTCGTACAGCTCATCGTTCCATCGAATGCGATATTCGCCGGGGCCAATGCGCAAAGGACCATAAATCTTTCGCAGAACCTTTCTCTCGAAAACTCGTAACGTTGACTCATCGGTTGTTGTCATCGTCCAAGCCTCTGCACCATATAGCAGGACGGGAATTATGAGCGGCTTATAGAGTTTGGCTTTTGTTCGTCAAGAGAGGACTTTACTTTTCAATTCAGTTCGAAGTAGCACCTGTTGGCAAGAGTAATCCTGCGTTGGATTTCCAGGCTGACATTGTTGGTGGTGTTGATTCTGGTTCCTAAATAGACGATATTATCTACAACTACAAAGTTATGACTGTCAACAGTGACGTGAGAGCCAAGTCGCGAGTGCGACGACCGTTTGTTTGATGGCAGAAGATGATTCGTCTTGCCCTAGTTCACTGCCAGACCCATTTGACTATGTACTACTGTGATCAAATTGAAAGGTCAATTTTTAAATATTTTTTCTTTAAGTTGGTAGTACTGTTAGTGACATCTATGCTAAATTTCACGTCAAAATATTCATTAATATTTGAAATACGCGTCGGTTTGTGAGGTTCTAAAAGTGAATTCTTGGATTTTTACTATGTCTTAATTTTTTAAGCAAAGAAGTGCGATAATGCACCATCTCATACTGCCTTGGTTATTCGTCATTTCGCCGCATTTTCAACTAACATCGTGCCACAACTACCGCTTTTGCCTGATTTACCTTCGTGTAACTTCTGGCTATTCAGCAAATTCACATGACCGCTCCGAGGACACTGTTTTGACTCAATTAAGGATATAAAAACTGAATAGAAGAAGGCTCTAAGGATTTTTCCAAGTCTTATGATGATTGGAAAACGTCATGATAAGTGTGTTGCAGTAGGAGGGGGTTACTTTGAAGGGATGAAATGGACAAAATTACCCTTCAATTTGATCACAGTAGTACAAGTAGGCATTAAATTGACAACCTTAAGTTTAGATGAATTATACTACAGAGGACAGTTGACATAGACGTCAAATAAGTAAAAAAATGTCGAAGTATATCCCAAATTTAGAAACTAATTAAGTTTTTGGGTAAACCAAACATACATACATACATTTGCGGTTAAGCACATAAACAATACTCATACAAGTTAAGGATATTGAATTTTAAACGCAGAGATAAATTTGAACATCCCAACCAGTTAAAGTTGCAAGAAAACATGTTGTATGTGCACATGCTAATCACGTTTGTCAAAGCATTCTCCTCGCACTCGACGAAAATAATTTTCTCGTTTGTCAGGCGCATACATGCAAATAACATAAATATTTATTTGTAATACTTAGGCCGCCATCATATTTAATCAAACTCAAGTAGAGGGATACTTCAGACCAGCCGTACTCCATTCCCTCGATACTGAAATGTTTAAATGTAGATAGTATATGTATGTACATATATATTATATATCATTTGAATGAATGTGTATAAACACAAAGTACGTATGAAATAATCACTTGAATTCTACAACATGTGCAAGTCTCTCAAAAATTTAGGAGCGGCAGATTGAGAAGAAAGACTGCGAATATTAAAGATTTGCCTTATATGCATACCTATACCAAATGTAAAGCAGAAATTCTTCCGATAAATGAGTAAGTCCAGCAAAGGTATACTAGAGCAAAAAGTTCCATTGTATTCCGAAAATCTTTACAATATGTACCATATCTGCAATTACAAGTTGAACATCCCATCAGGATTCCGGAAAATATTTTTAGTGAAATATTGCATCATGTCATACTGAGACCTGCACTATGAATCCCTCGCATCACATTGAATATCGGTCTCCATATTTAGATCTGTACCCTATATCCTTCTTACAGAGTTGACGATATGCATACTATATATATACCATATACATATCTATATACATATGTACATACATAAATATGCAGAGAAACGAACATTTACATATTTACATTAAAAGCTGTTGTGTGTATCCGTAAATGAGTGCTGCTCTTTTGTTCTGACCGGGTCGAACAGATGCGAGGGCCGTTCTGGATTTTCCAAAGACAAACAACAATCCACATTAAACAAAGATACTTGGATACTTGTAGTATATACATACATATTACAGGTGCCGTGCACGAATGTGCAAATATCTTCTCCCATATATGTTATCCACATATGTATGTACATATGTATATATTTTAAATACCTACAATGTACATATACATTAGATACATATGTACGTGCATACAAATATTCGTGTATATGTATATCCTTGTGCCCACTAGCTTGTCTAACTCAAATGAGCTTTCTTATGTACACATACTCGTACTTTCATAAACCCAGAACGAGACGTCAGTTCCATTTAGCTTACCCTTCTGTCCCATATTCATTTCGTGGCTCGCCGCGCACATTTGAGCGCAAATTCAAAGTGTAGTGGAGTACAAGCGCAAAAGGACCTAAATTGAGTGGGCGAGGAATTAAAATTTCAACATGGCTGGCGTCATTGAATGGCTATGGCGATGGCGGACTCTATGGCAATAACCACGGTAATGGTGAGGCAGTTACCACAGGGACTGGTATGCCGGTGGCAAAAGATTGTGAGCTGCAAGTGGTGGTCTCTACAGTATGCACTCATATGGGCACACCACCACCCACTCTCATTCACATTGTTGCGAGCAGGTTGCTGGGCACATATGTGCACATGTGCATTAGTAGGTATACGTGTATGTATTTGTGCCTTTACAGATAGGCGGATGCTCATATGGGTATATAAGGACCATGAGGGTGAGATGATAGATTCTTGATAGCCATGTCGTTGCCATGTGTGACCACTAAAGTGGATGCTATTAAAAATGGTTGGGTGGGTTATGTGGCGAATCGGGCGACAGAAAGAGAAACCGACTTATTTGAAGTTTATATTACACTTGCGCACTTGGCCATATACGGGAGTGCGTAAATTAATACGACAGTATGCACACATACGAGCACACTTTGTGATTTGTAAGATCGTGATATAAATTTACCTAAATTTTGAGCAGTTATTCGTTGGAAGTTGGGTGTGGTTACAATTAGTTTGCACAATATGGAAAAAAACGGATTTACGACATACTACATGCATACATAAATCTATATTCCTTGTGAACATAATAGGAAAGACCTAGGAATTATTAAACTAAAAGAAAGTTACATAGTTTTTGAGATGCTCCAACATCGGATGCAAATGTTAGAGCATAAACCAAATCTGTTATAAATATGTAATTGGTTGCTTTACTTTTGAAAATTTGAAATCCTATATTATAATAGAGACATAAAAAGTACTACATATGTAAACGTTACGATGCCCAGATTTTCATAAAAATTAGAAAATATGGAGTTACATATTTGGAAAAATTTGTTTTGAAACCTGTATATTGTAAAGAATAGGGCCCACCACTATTTCCCTTTTAAAACTTATAAGGACGCTTAGACCCTTCGACGCCTACAACTTTACTATAAACTAATTTCTTCCTGACTTTAAAAACCCTTTACATCAATAGATGAAAGAGAATAGTTGTTTAAAGTTGACTCATCTACCACATACAAATATCATATACAGGGTTTGTCCGAAAAGTAATAGGACTGAGTCGATTTAAAAAAAAAATTATTGAACCAAGCGTTAAAATTCCTTGAAAACTTTCAAAATATGTTCTTTCTGCGTCGATGCAGCGCTGCCAGCGCGATTTCCAAGCATTATGGAAAAGATTCTCCGAAATAGCCTTGAGAGCCGAGGTGCATTCTTCTTGGATCCACTCTGTCGTCTCAAAATGCTTGCCTTTCATAGATCTTTTCAGGCAAAAAAACCAAAAAAAAAGTTCGGGGGCTACATTTGGGCTCTAAGGCGGCTGCGGATGCGTTGGGATGCCGGCCTTGGTTAGGTAGCTGTTCGCGAGAAATACGGTGGAAGGCGGGACGTTGTCGTGGTGCAACTTCCAATCGGCTGTGATGTCTTGTCGGACCCGATTGACACTTTTTGATAAATTCAACATCTGGGCAATTGAACGAATACTTAATCGACGGTCTGAGTTTAAACGCGGTCTTCATCAGCAATGTTTGTTCTGACCCGACCAACCAATTTCGATAATATTTGGTACAAAGTATTATTTTTTTTTTATATTTCTATGAAACGTTGTGAAAACGAACGAAATCGGACAATAAATACGCCTACTTCCCATATAGCACAATTTAAAATCCACTTGATTCGTTCAGTTTCCAGTGTACAAATCAAGAAGCAATTAATATAACGGGATAAAAATGTACGGGACGAATAATGTATTTAGTGTCTGCTAGCTTATGACCAAAAGTTGTTCCAATCCAACAAAAACTGCTCAAGCCCCTATGTACCGAATATAACATATACTATGTTCGGACCGACAACGAAAACATGTTTTCGTGGGAAAAACTGGTTTTCGTACGAAAGCTTGTATTTTCGTCCATGTAAAATCTGTCAAACGAAAACACAGTTTTCGCTGAAAACTACTTGATAACTTACATTCCACTCATAATAATCGGTGCCTGCTCTAGTTTAATCGATTTTTTTGGAAGACATAAATTGTCACATGATATTTGTTTACATTCCATATACAAATACAGCTGCTCACTGTTAAGGAGATTCTCTTGTTCTTGCAAAACCCTTGCACGGTGCACCAATTGCAGAATTTTCTTCTTGGTGTAACGGCACAACAAACACACGCAAAAATTTATTTGCAATGGCTGTAAAATATGTCAGACCAAACCCCATGTTTATTTTCGTGCCGTCATAAATCACTAGATTCGCAATGGGTGCTCTCTTGGCCTTGCATATTTCGGTATAGAATTTTTGCATTCCGTGTCATCTTGAAAGAGCAAGAGAATCCCCGCATTGATAGTTGTTAATGAAAACTCATCGAAAACACACACTGTCGGTCCGAACGACTTACATTCCACAACGTACAAATGCGTTTTCAAAATGTTTTCAGTGTCGGTCCGAACATAGTAATAGTTAACTTTTGATCGAAAATATTGGTCAAAGTGTGAGATATATAATTGAAATTCAAGGATTGTACTTCTCTGGCAATGGTATGTCTATATGTTAAAAATGACTTGAATCAGGTCAATACTTTCATAACCCCATATATGTACCTGGATATATCGGCCAATATTTGAGTTATCTCAATAAAAATTACAGAACGTATTTTGCTCATAACAGTGTATATTTGCGCCTTAAATGAATAAATTTTACTTGACTTACCCCCATATAACTAATATCCGGATTTTCGGGCATCTAGCTAACTTTACTGTATATGAGTCGTGTGGTGTTGGGAAAACTAGATAATATCTGGTCGATACTACCCCAACTGGCACATATAGTACTACATATAATGGTTTTCGTTTTTCTAACAAAACTTTTATATATGTCAGTATAGGAGTTATATTATATATAGTATATGTACTATATATAACATCGCTTGGATTTTGATTCTTAACTTAGCCCTTCCTTACTTGTTAGTTTAACGTTTACCTCTAGCGGCCATGAGCGGCAAAAAATTTATGAATTATATTCGTTTTGCCAAATACCTACTGTAAAACTTTGACTGATTTGTACAAAAATTATTACACGTTTTAGATCCCACCAACTCGTGTTAAAATAGAGCTCTTCTACATACTTCATTTACTCCATGACGCCTACTTGAGTGGGTGTTGAAACTAAGATATTTATTAGCTCTATTATTTCTTTGGAGGCTCCAACTTGACAAAGATATTGAAATTAGACTTAAATCATGCATACCATATCAGAAATCTCAATATCGAACTGATTTCACTTACTTCGTCGTAGTAAAAAAAGTTTAAGCATTCTTATCGTTCTATCGCCATACTTTTTGCATCCAAAAATTTACATATTCAACTTATCTTGTTACATCCATTATTGGCAACCCTTTGGCTATTATTTTACGTCTATTTCAGAGAGATAACAGAGACACAAAGCATTTTCCTTATGAAATATTTCCCAGAAGATCGCTTCGCTCCGGGTATAAAAAAAACCTCTTTAAAAAAATAGAAAAATATATTTTTAATTACTAAGTAATACTTTTAACTACGTCAAATAAAATCCTCCATGTCACTTCATCCTAATTATAAGCCACTCTTCACCAACCTTTTTCTTATACTTGTGTGGAATTGATGTTAGTCGAAAGCCCTGCTTCAACTCCAGTTTCAGGCGTGGAAACACGAATACGAATATGAGGATCTCCATCTATCCAATTGAACTTGAAGTTTTTTACAGTGAAATGCAATGATGATTATCATTAAAGGAACATTATATAGCACACATATCAAAATATATGAGATTAATGCGGTGGATTCTTCCGCCACAAACGTACATATAAATATTCGTGTGTAAATAAGTAAATTCTGTAGATAGCTTTTTACATCTATAAAAAATAATTGTTAAAGCGAACTACATCATTTTTGTTTACCATACTTACTATAGGGTGGGAAACTGTGCCAACTTGAAATAAATCAAGTTTAACTAATTACACAAATGTTTGTATATGTGTATATGTATATTGCAGAGGTGAAATGCACAAATGAATTTCAATACGAAATAGTGCTGTCATTCTCCCAGAAACCGTCCGGTGGAAAGATTGAAAAGCTAGTATACGTCCAAAAAAAATACCTATAACGTTGGCATTCGAATGTTTCAAACAAAACGTAAAAAACAATCAAGGAAGGGCTAAGTTCGAGTGCAACCGAACATTTTTTATTCTTGCAAGAATCAAAGCCAGGGAAATACTTTACGGTGTAAAACCAATCATATAGAGTAAAGTCAGCCTCATATTCGAAAATCCTGGTAAGCCATTACCATCAAGGTCAAGTTTTCGCTCAAATTTATCTATTTTATGTACAAAGATCCAATGCCACGATTAAAACATGCTGTCCCGCATAAAGTTACCTGGATGTTCGAAAATCTTTGTAATAGGTAATTTTTGACGTACAGACATACCATTGTCAGAGAAGGACTATCCCTGAAATTTAATTTTATATCTCACACATTGACCGATATTTCCGGTCAAAAATCAACTATAGATACTGGGGTCCCCATATTCGATACCTAGGGTCTTGAACAGTTTTGGTTGGACTTGGACAATTTTTGGTCAAAAGGGGCTCTACTTTAAGGGAATTATTATTATACTGTTATGGAAAGTGAAAGAATCAAATGGAATCTTAAATTGTGCTAAATGGGAATCAGGCGTGGTTGTAGGCCGATCTGGCCTATTTTCACACTGTAAGAAAAGATTGCTGGATTAATAATACGTACTAAATTTAGTCGAAATCGGTTAATTGGGTTCGGAGATATGGGGTTTTACCAAAAATTGGGCGGTGTCAGGCCGATTGTCCAATTTTCACACCAGCTTTCATAAAGCTTTCTCATACCATCTCGGAAGTAAAATTTAATGTCTCTGGCGTTATTAGTTATGGATTTATTTGAGTGGTTTAGGAGATATGCTCATCAAACTTCTTTAAGGGCGGGCAACGCCCACTTTTTCATAAAAGTTTGCCCGTAGGTGCCCCTTGCCATTGCGATTCTCTGCTTTATAGCTTTGTATCTTAATTTAGTGCTTTATATGTTTTCGGTTAATGGTGATTTGTGGGCTTGGCAGTGGTTCGATTTCGCCCAACCTCGAACTCGTGTTTTTTATTGGGGAAACCACGTACCAAGTTTCATCGAAATATATATATTTTTACTCAAGTTACAGCTTGGACGGACGGACAGTCAACCAGATTTCAACTTTTCTCGTCATCCTGATCATTTATATATATATATATATATATATATATACTATATACTATCTCAATTAGTTTTAGGTGATACCTCAGTATATACAGTAATAAACCTTTGCATTGTTTACATACGCATACTCAACTCTAGAAAATCTTGATGTATTGTGTAACACTTTTTTTGCTACTTTCTTGGTAATCAGGGTGTTGTGTGAATTTGCATTTAGATATAAGAATATAATTTTATAAATATCTTATTTAAATAAAATAAGCGAATTTAAAGTTAAAAAAACAAGATTGGCATAGGAAAGCAGCAACTTTTATGTTTTCTCTGGATCTAATGTAAACAAGCACAGTCGTAGAAAACTCATCACCGAGAAATCTAACACCAGGGACACATTTTACATAGCAATGTATAATCAATGTTTTTAGGACGAAATATGACACACTATGACATTTAAAGCATCTATTAATAAAAATATACCATAGATAAATCGTTTTTGATTTATATTAAATAACAATATTTGTAGTTTTTACCTCTTATTTAAGTTAATTTACGACAGTAAATTAAAATTTGTAAGTTTGTTGAGAATATGGATATAAACATTGTTTGTAAATTTAATATAAAGAAAACTTTTTTAAGTAGATGAAGCATCAAAAGACAGAGTGCCGAGCTTCAATCCGCTAAACCTAAACTACTCCCAACTGCAGACTCTCCCACAAAATCACCTGATTAAGTATGTATTACTTCGTGGAAGTGAAAAGATATTTAATTCCCCTCTATGGCACAGACTGACGAACGGCTAATCTACTCTATATGTCACAGTTTTGTCAAAATTGAGACTGCTGCTTCGCTGACAGCTTTCCAGTTCTCAGTGTCAGTGTCGTCAAATTTTCCACCGTAAAAGTACTACCGAGTGTAGTTTTAGATTTTTCCCTTGTACTTAAAAAGCTTCAAAGCACTACGAACACGTCGGATAATTCGGACTAATGTCGTGCTGGAATCTGTATAATTAGCTACTAAAGCAGCCATATCCACTTAGTATTTGGGTTAGGAGGAAATGTCATCTGTCTATCCACTAATAAATATTACGTATAAGTCTGTGGCTCCACCGTCCTTTGAGTGAGATTTGCCACTGGTGCTGCCATATTATTAAGCTTTTGACTGCCTCTTCTCTTTTGGCTCTTAAAACGGTTCTGATAACTTTTGTAACCGCTCGTATTTGTCATCCTGGATGTCACTGGGCATCATACTGGCTATTGCTTTAGTAGCTTGATATTGTTCAGAAAGCACTGATAGCTCTCAGTGCCAACATAAAGGATTTTACGATTTTATTCGCTTTATATGCAATGTATTTCAGGAGATCGTTAAATTTGAGCCTTGAGTCTATTATTACTCACAGATACTCTAGTTGAGGCTGTGAATGAATCTCACACTCCCCTATGTTTAGAGATAAAATTTCCTCCACTTTTCTGGTACTTACGAGTAAGGCTTCTGCTTTTTGCTCAACCAGTTTTAAATTCATTGAGGAAAACTATTGGCGAAGACCGTGATACACTCATTGCATTTGTTTCGGGGGTAATCTAGATTTTTAGCCACTGATCCCACGCTGAGGTCGTCTGCGTATGGAATTAATTTAACGCCTGTTGGTTGGTGTCTCCTTAGCATCCCATCATACATTAGGTTCCATAGGAGAGCGCCTAGAACAGAGCATATAAACCAGACTTGCATTGTAATATTTGTATAATATAATAACAAATTTTAAAATGATAAGACAAAGGTAAAAAGTGACAGCGGCGCGACCCATCCAACATTTCACAAATTTTCAAGGGCACACATGATTTTCCTACCGTAATTGATTAATAAATTATCCTAATTACATAAATAAATTGATATACAATGTTAAAAAAGTTACTCCTTAATAGCATATCTGTGCTTTTATATATTTGTATGTATGCATGAAAATATTTTTACAGCAATTAAAAATTATAATAATAGCTGAAACAATAAAATGCAAGTTGTTCAAATAAAAAGTCTTTTCGTATTTCTAATCAAACTTCAACTTATTTTTTTATATTTATAATGAACTTTAATGCATCATTTTAGTCGTCCACTTTTTGTCATTTTTCCGCTGGAAACATTATTCCTTCAGCGTAAAACTTTTCTGGTTTCTCGGCGAAAAACTTCGACAAGTAATTTTCACAGGCTTCTCTTGAAGCCAACATTACTCCATTAAGGGAGTTCTGCATTGACCGAAACAAATGGTAGTCCGATGGTGTAACGTCAGGGCTAAATAGTGGATGCATCAAAACTTCCCAACCAAGCTCTCGCAGTTTTTGTCGAGTCATCAAAGATGTGCGTATTCTAGAGTTGTCCTGATGGAAGACGAAGCCCTTTCTGTTGACCGTTGTGGCCATTTTTTTAGATTGCTTGCTTGAATCTCATCAGTTGTTGTAAAATGTAGAATCAACGTTCGACCAGCCTGGAACAGCTCACAGTGGATGATACTTTTCCAATCCCACCTAACACTCCGCACAACCTTTCGAGGTGTCAATCCTGGCTTTGCGACCATTTGAGCTTCATCACGCTTGGACCATGATGTTTTTCGCACATCATTGTCGTATTTGATCCGCCTTTTGTCGCCAGTTACCATTCGCTTCAGAAATAGTTCGATTATATTTCGTTTCAGCAAAAATTGCAGATGTTAATTGGTCCATTAAATTTTTCACAGACAATTCATGTGGTGCCCAAACATCGATCTTCTTTTTGTAGCCAGCCTTTTTTAAATGGTTCGAAACCGTTTGTTGATGAATGTTAAGTTCCTTAGCAATGTAATGTCCAAATTTTCATTAACTTTTTTAAGGATAGATCGACCAGAGCGAGGTGCATCTTTCACATCGAAATTTCCAGAACGCAAGTTAGGGAATTATTGTTGCGCTACACGAACAAGCGACTTCAACGAATTATTTTCGACAATACTTTAAAAAATTTTTTTTATTAAATAAGTTTTTTTGACAAAGTATCGGTAGCACTGGAGAAAACGACTGCAACGACATCTATCGACAATATTATTATAAAATACAGAGACGTCACTAAAAATTGCAAATAAGTTAAGCCAGGACTGGAGACCAAATTAAAATACCATTCACTTAATGGGAAACGTAACAGTATAGAACAATTCAAAGAAACCTAAATTATGATATGTCCTAATTGCTCGTATATGAATATCCTACCTAACTACATACATTTTTATACTATACTAAAATGTATACAAATGTGCTCTTGTTTACTACAAAGTATTACATTTGCATTTACAAATAAAATTAATTTTTAACAAAAGAGTTGACTAAGATAACAGGATTTTATTTCGGCATAAAATTGTCATGTATAACCAAGGTACACTGTTCAACCAAAATTAACTAAATTTTTTACTACCTCTAAGTATCAAGTGAAAATATTTTTCGAAATCCCACTTCAAATGAAAAATACAAAGTTTCTCAATAATTTAAAACATGGAAACATCCCACTTCGCTACACATTCGTTAATAGTTTTGAGATGCGTTTCCATTTCAACTTTTTTAATTAGTTTAATGCCGGGGCTTCGCTAATTGGACCGTTTTTGTTAGAGTAAGAGCAAAGACATGGCAACTAACATGCATTGTAAATATATACCGAAATTGCCCGCAAAAGGATACACATGCATATATTTATGTAAGTTCATCACTATATCTACATATGCATTCCAATACATATGTATATGCCAATAGCATATATGTACGAGTATGTTTGTCTGTACATTATATGCTAGGAAGTATATGGCCCCACTATTGCCGACTACATATTTCGTCTAGATACGCATATACATACATACGTACATATGTAGTATGTACGTGTTATCTCAATCATGTATTGATGTGCATACAAACATATGACTGTGCAATGAATGTCCGTGTACTGCTTACGTACGGAAATTAATTCGGAACATCGAATTTTCTGCTAGGCAAAATTGTCCAATCACATCAAAGACCGACGGACAACTTTCACAGATAACTGTCCGTATCATATCTACATACATACATATATACGAGCATGTGCTTAAGCATACATTTAAGTAAATATAAATACATACTTACATATGTGTATAAGCCTCTAAAATCCTCGAACCCATATGCTGAAAACACATTCGCACCCTCATCGTGGCACTTAGGGATACTTGGATTTTCTGTGTACCTTCGGTAGTTGAGTACATTAACGAGTGGATCCGAATTGAACTTTCGTGTCTATATATGTATATGTATGTATGTATACTCGTATATCTATACAATACTTATATATTAGCAATAATAAAACAATATTCGTATATACATATGTGTGTATGTACATATGTATGCTGATGAAAAAGTCACATGTTGATATCCAAATGTAGCGTTTTTAAAATACCGAAGCAGTAATACTCTTCTCAAATACCAACAACTCCTTACAAGAACTTGATTCCGATCGTTCAGTTTGTATGACAGCTATATGCTATAGTCATCCGATTTGAACAATTTTTTCGGAGATTATTGGTCCGATATCGGCGGTTCCGGCAAATGAGTTGCTTCTTTTGGGAGAAAAGATGTTCAATGTTCTAAAAACGGAACGATCAGTTCGCGTATATGCAGACAGAAGAACGGAGGACAGACGGACATGGCTAAATCGGCTCAGCTCGTCACGTTGATAATATAAATTAGGCTATTCACGGTAAGGTGGTTATCGGGTTATATAATTATAAGATTAAAAATAACCTCTATGCTCCGTGAAACAGCTGTTTATTGTTTACAATTATAGTTCAATGAAATTCCTACTTATAAAATGCCTATGCAAAATAATCTAATTTAAAATAAGTTCCTCTATTCAAGAAATATACTTTATAGTCCAGTCATTTAAGCTTAAATTAGGTTAGAATCTCGGAATTCGATATACCCATTTATATGTCTGTAAATACTTTAAAGACATATAAATGGATATATCGAATTCCGAGGTGAACTTACTATAAAGACTGGACGATTATTAAACTCTGAATATGAGACTCTGAAAGACACGCTAAATTCAACAAAGTATGTACATACATAGCCAGTATCGTGATAGAGTCGAAAAGTTTTGTAGTTTGAAACAAATGCGGATACAAATAAAAGACCAAGAAAGTAAAAAATTTGTTAATAATTGGGTACTTGTCTGTTGTGTGCTGCACAACATACTCTTGAAAGGACGAGATTTATTGGTTATTATTATTATTTTTATATTTCCTTTCTATTTTTTCTCATTCTTTCATTTTGCTCCAGCTCCACTTTTTTTGAGTTGGAAACAAAAAACAGGTGTCAATAGCCGAGTTTCCAATAAAAAAATCTGACTGGAAATGCCATTCGCTTATGATCTGTAAACAAGGGCCTAGGTTATAGTTGGTTTGTCATACCGCAATTTGTTGTTGTTTACGTAATCACATAACCATATAACCCGATAACCACCTTATCGTGAACAGCCTAAGTATATATGTATGTACATATCTACACTTTGTAGGGTGGTATATAGGTATATACTATCTGGTTGTTACAAACGTTATAGCAAACTAGTATACATATCCTATTTAGGTTATAAAAATATAATACCAGTTCTTGTCATGATGTAAATGTAAATGATTAATTCCATATATGTATAAACAAGAAAAATTGTTAAAAAAATGTTTACACGGAACTTAATTTTGATCAATATACTATAAGCTATAATGAACGGGCCTACATATTATTTTCGATATTGTAGCGCTGCTGTAGACAACAACAACAAGGACTTGATTTGGATCGGTTAGTTTGAATCTTAAAATCTAAGGGAATAGTTTGCGTATATAGTGCCACCAGACAGACGGTTATAGCTAAATCGACTCGGCCCTTCGCGTTGATCATTTATGCTTATGAATACTTTATATCAGCCTTTCCCAAATGCCGGGTCGCGACCCGGTACCGGGCCATCAAAATGAAATACCGGGCCGCAGGATTCGCGCCTTGTTTTCAAACTAATACCTACTATCGATTGATCGATGCATCGTAATATTCGTAAGCGGAGATCGGAGACTGACCTGAAGTTGAAACAAAAGAGCGAGGCGAAAGCTCAGCCAGAGAACTTAAAGATATACAGAAGGTGCAAATTAAATTCTGTTCGATTGGACGGCTAACAGAGCTTATAGAATTGTAGGACGGAATTCACCATTCTCGCTGCTATTTAGCAGAAATAAGCACGTACAAAGGCAAAACTATATGTATAACTACCGAATTCATGCGAAAATGAATAAAGTTAAATGCTTTGAAGAAAAATATGCAAAGTCATACAGAGAATGTAAAAACGCATTCTCTGAGTCACATACTTATGCGTGATCTTGTATCATATGAACCATTTTTTTCAGAAAAATTGTAAAAATTTTAATTTTTTTACATAAAACATAAAAAAATGTCTTTACGTTCTCTGTGTGAGACGTGTGTTTTGTACAAATTTTTCGCTGTTAAAAGAAATCAAAGAACTTGTTTTCCTTCAATATTTTCTGCTCGGGTATTTATTACTCTCACATTCTCTGTTTGAGTATGTGAGAGAACGGTTAGAAATGTTAACATTTCACATCGTGAATTCTGTGGTTGTGAGGTGAATTCCGTACTACAATTCCATAAAATGTTCGACAGCGAGCCTGCACCTTCTCTATATCTTTAAGTTCTCTGGCTCCCCTTTCCTCCCTCACCTCGCACCGCCCAACCCGCCAATCACTGACATTCCGCTCGGGCTGTATAAACAGGTTTGTGCAGTGTTGAATTACCTACGTATTTTACATATCAAAACGATTATTAACAACAATAACAATGAATAAATGGATAATAAAACAAAGTACCAGTTCCGGGAGCAGCACAAGTAAAAATTTGAGATGTAGTGAGTTAGTACGGCCAAATACAAGTTCTGATAAACAACAAACGGGTCAACGATAATGAAATAAATTAATCTTCAAAAAAGAAAAAGGGGTCATGTACCCGACAATATCTTGAAGATTACATTAAATTCGGCTTTATGGAGGGTACAGATCACAAACCACAATGTGTCATTTGCAGTGTCGAACTATCCAACGAATCAATGACACCTTCAAAGTTGCAGCGACATTTGGAACTGAAACATCCTAAATGCAAAGAAAAGCCAAAAGAGTTCTTCGTAAATAGGAAGAGAGAGTTAAACAATAGGAAAAAAGTATAGAGTCTACTTTTTTACAAGGAACTCAAACTCATAATATTGTCCTGGCTTCTTATGAAATTTCACAATTAATTACGAAGTCCGGCTATCCACATGTTGTTGGTGAGAACTTAATATTTCCGTCGCTAAAAATTATAGCATCTCGATTGTTCGAAAAAAAAAAACAGCAGAGCCAAGCAAGTCAGTTAGCGTTATCAAAGAACACGGTAAAGCTTAGGATTTTGGATATAGCAGATGACATCGAAAATATAGTCGTAAGCCATCTGAAATTATGTCATTATTTTTCCTTACAAGTCGATGGATGTACAGACATTTTCGATAATGCCAATCAGATATGTTTTGTACGATATGATTATGATAATACTATTTAAATCTGTAAATCTTTGCCAACGCGAACGACCTCCGAAGAAATATTTAACTTGATTAATGATTATATCAACAAAAATAACATTGAATTAAAGAAGTGTGTGGGATAAAGTAGTGATGGCGCACGAGCAATATCGGTCATTCGTATTGGACTTTATCCAAAGATAAAAGCCATAGCTCCGGAATATGTATGGACGCACTGTAGCATTCATAGGGAAGCATTAGCCGTCAAAAAAATGCCCTTACCCCTGACAGCAACGATGCAAGAGTGGGTAAAGTTCATTAAATTCATAAAATCTCGCCCCCTTGACTTAAGATTGTTCTCTGTTTTGTGCAAAGAAATGGGAAGTGATCACGAACATCTTCTTTTACACTGTGAGGTGCGATGGCTGTGAAGAGGTAATGTCTTAAAAAGGCTTATTGAATTACAAGAAGAAGTCAAAGTTTTTTTGGAGCAACATCCCCCAACAGCTAGAGATGTAATATTTGAATTCAAGGACAGATTTCATGATGTTAACTACTTGGTAAAAGTGGCTTAGCTATCTGATATTTTTGAATTTTCAAATAATCTAAACATGGCATCGGAAGGTAACAATGTAACAATATTTAAAGTGCAAGACAAAGTGGAGCTGCAAGAAAAAAGCTTATAGTGCGGTTACAACTAAAAAGAGTACAACATTACTGAATTTCCACAAGACATCTTAACTCAATTTAAAGAACATTTATTAGAGCTGGGGAGGAATCTTCAGGAATATTTTCCTCCAATCGATGTCAACAAAGCTTAGATAAGATACCCATTTACATTCAAGTTAGATTCCGAAACAAATTTGCCAGATTCAGATGTCGATTGGTTGATTGAACTGTCAACTGATACAGCACTCAAGGATATACATATTTGACGGAAGACCATTGATTGATTTTTGGTTATCTTGAATCAAGAAATCGTCAAGAATACACAATACTAGCTCATCAAGCAATGATTTTTTTAATGCCTTTTGTGACCACTTACAAATGTGAAACTGGGATTTCAACACTAGTTAACACTAGTTAAAAACCTTAAAAAAAAATATCGAAACAGTCTGGAAGTGGAACCCGATCTCAGAATAAAACTTTCAGCAATTTCAGCAAACTTGAACTCTATAAATAAAAATTAGCAACAGCTACATACTTCGCACTAAAAAGTGAGTACCAAAGATACCAAAATATTATGATTTAATAATAAAGCATTTCTCTTACTATTATTAAACGTGTATTATTTAATCTCATGTAACCGTCTTGAGTTTGATATTATTAAGTAGGTCACGCAAGGTCAGTGTCAAAATTACAGGGTCATGGCAAAACTAAGTTTGAGAAGCACCGCTCTATATGGTCTCCAAAATTTTCTTCTAGATGCTTTAAACTTCGTGAAAAACTTAATATACGAGTACTCTGTTCAAGGTATAACAATAATACTAGATGTAAGACAAACTGAACATTTTATACTGTCCCAACTTGCAAATATCTAAGCCGGAAAATACTTTCAAGCGTTTGATGAACTTTATATTAAACAACGAAGGAAGTGTTCAAATCGGGTGTAAGCGAACTTTTTATGCGTTCATTTTCGACTTATAAGCCCGGAGTGTAGAATTCAGCATTCGTTATTCAACGGAAACATGAAAGCATTACAAAAATTTATATTTGGTATTGTATCAACTTATATTATTGGTCACAGACTTACTTAAAATCATTATGTATTATTCTTCTTCTTAATTGGCGTAGACACGGCTTAGCGATTATAGCCGAGTTAACAACCGCGCGAGGCTGTTGTTGATTTTTCATTCGGGGTGATTTCTTTACGTGGAGGGTCCCAAACCCAGCGCACAACCTTATGCAGGGGATGTTTCGCCTTCTCACTTTAGCTCGCCTTCAAACGGATGTTCTTAGGCTACCCAAAGGATACTTGGTCAAAGACTGGAAGTCGTGAGCTGCTTGAGCCATATGTAAAAGAATCGTTTCTGCCACTCCCAAGTGAATGGCGATCAGAGAACTTTCCTCACTTACGTGAACTTCTACACATGACTCCATCGTTATGTATTATGTATATTATATATATGTAGTTATGTGTAGTATATGGGAATTATTTGTATACCGGTGTCACACACTTATTGCATTGAACTATGCAAATTATATCCAATGCAATATGTAGCACTTAATTTTATGTATACGTTACAAAGCCAACCGAAATATTGAAATTCTTTTTATACTCTTGCAACCAATTTCTACAGAGTATTATAGTTTTGTTCACCTAACGGCTGTACGTATCACCTACAACTAAGGGAGATAGATATAGGCTTATATATATATGTATATAAATGATCAAAATGACGAAAAAAGTTGAAATTCGGTTGACTTGTCTGTCCGTCCGTGCAAGCTGTAACTTGAGTAAAAATTAAGATATCGATGAAACTTGATATGTACGTAGGTACCCTAGTACAAAAAAAGAATTCGAGTCGAAGAGGGGCGTAATCGAACCACTGTCAAGTCCACAAACCGCAATTAACCGAAAACATATAAAGTGCCATAACTAAGCACTAAATTAAGATACACAGCTGTAAAGCAAAGAATCGCAGTAGCAAGAGGCACCTGCGTGCAAAGTTTTTTGAAAAAGTGGCCGTGGCCCGCCCTCAAACAAGTTTAATGTACATATCTCCTAAACCACTCAAGCTACAATAACAAAATTTTCTGAGTACTAATCTTATAATAATTTCTACCTACGGTGTGGATGAAATTGGAGTATCAAATCAATAACTGCATATCATATTTATTACGTGGCTTTCTTCTTACGTTCTTATGCACATTGTGAAAATGAACGAAATCGGTCTTATGTCACATTGTGAAAATGAACGAAATCGGTCAACAACCACGTCTATGTACTTCCCTTATAGCACAATTTTGAATTCCACTTGATTCGTTCAGTTTCCAGTATACAAATCAAGAAGCAATTAATATAACGGGATACAACTTTGCACGGATAATGTATTTCGTCTGTGCCTTATGGCCAAACATTTTTTAAATGTAATAAAAACTGTTCAAGCCCTAGGTACCGAATATTTAGACCTCGTTACCATATAGTTGATCTTTGATTGAAAATGTCGGTCAATGTGTCACATATATAACTGAAATGAAGGGATGAACCTACTCTTATAATGGTATGTCTTATTGTCAAAAATGGGTTGAATCAGACCAATACTTCCCTTAGCCTCCACGTACTTAATATAAAGATTTTCGAACTTCGGGGTGACTTTGTACCGCATATATCGGCCAATATGTTAGTTATCCCAATTAAATTAAGAGAGAGTGTTATATTCATAACAGTGTATCTTTGTGCCCAAAATAGATAAATATGAGCGAAAACTTGGCCCAGCACCTATATAACTAATATCATGAGTTTCGAACATCCGGCTGACTGACTTTACTCTATATGATTGGTTTTACACCTTAAAGTATTTCCCTGGCTTTGATTCTTGCAAGTTGCAAGAGTGTAAAATGTTCGGCTGCACCCGAACTTAGCCCTTCCTTACTTGTTATGTATTATATGTTTTGAGCATATGAGAGGTAAGGGTACTATTGACACAATTCTTTTCATTTGTGGGATTACAACAAAACATTACCAGAAAAATATGATACCAAAGTGTCATTAAGATTTCTCACATATTACCAATACATATATAAGATGGAAAGTCATGCGTATGTTTAAAAATCCTTATATTAATTCTATGGGAGCTAAGTAGGTTTCACACGATTTTATCCATTTTCACAAAAACGCAAAGGTATACTGTCATTATAAAGAGCCGCTCTCTCATATATTGGAAGTTCAAAAACTATATATTATGTATTTGAGGGATAATGTAAGTATTGACTCGATTGTACCCTGTTTTGACTTAATGGCACACTATTATCAGAAAAATATTATATCTTAACTTCAATATCTAATACCGATGTTTTTGGTAAAAGATATATTGATTGTGACCATTTTTTTGCTTAATTTTGTGTCAAGTGACGCATGTATTAATTAAGTTATTGTGTGAAACAAAGCAAGTGCTAGAAGGACTTCATTTCAGCAAGCTTGAGTAAAATAAATTTAGGGGTTTGCTAGATATGCTCATTAAGCGTATTATAGGGTGGGGCCAAATCCACTTTTTTTATTTTACCCTTCTACTGAGATACCTTGCACCAAGTAACAGTTTTGTAGTTATAGTTTGTGGGCGATGGTCTAATTCCACCTATCCGGTTGCCGTGTATTCGGTTTCACCATAATTTTTATATATTTTTATCCAAGTTATCACTTGCGCAGATGGGGAATGGACGGATAGACGGATGGGCGGATAGACAGACAGACTCCGAGTGGTTCAACTCGTGTCGTTCTGCCAAACATTTATAGTGGTTTGTCAAAAAAGTCTTGCGGTATTTTTATTGAATCAATTCGTGTGGCACCCATACATTGATCTTCTTAGTGACTTCAAGCTTCTTCAAATGGTTTATAATGGTTTCATGACTACTATGTCGGTCTCTTTCGACCAATTCAGCGATTTTATCACAATTTTCGACGACAGGCCTTCCGGAGCGTGGCGCATCTTCGGCCACCTCTACACCAGAACGAAAACGTTGAAACCATCGTAGTGTGGTGGAAATGGAAATTTTATCGTGTCCATAAACTGCACAAATTTTATTGGCGGCTTGAGATGCATTTTTGCCTTTATCGTAGTAGTACTGTAAAATATGCCGTATTATCTCTTTATTTTGCTCCATGTTTGCGACGCTATAACTCACGAACGACTTAAAAGAATCGACAATCAATCAAACACCTGTTAGCGCGTGAAATGAGCTTTCCAAAAAGGTATAGCATGACCCGATGCGACGAATAAAACTAGAACTACGGGCTTTCAGCGCCAACTAGCGAAAATACCGCAAGACTTTTTTGACAACCTATTATATATGGACATGTATATAACTATATATCTTTCTCTATTAATTTTAGATGTTGCCGTTAGGTGAACAAAACTATAATAATGTGTAGCAACATATCTAGTTCCGGTTACGTAAGCAGCATTTAAGGCAAGCTCGATTGTCAACAAAATAGGTCTGCATTTTGTTAAGAAAACTTTTAAGAAATTATGCTATGAACTACCGAAAAGATATTCTGCACGAGAAAAGAGTGGCTATAAGAATATTTAATTTAGGTTTGTTTGCGGCAAAATATAAGTTTTAATAATATCGACTAAGCTGATGCAGGACGAATTAAATCTTGGCTCACTTAAAAAAAAAACAATCTAAACAGGAGGACAGTTGCCCGAAAAGTTATTTTCAGCTGAAAGTAACAGTATCACCTGTTCGTTCAATGAAAAAACTTTTAAATTTATTAATCCAAAAATCTGTACACATATTATGGTCTCTTTTCCCTGTGTTCAAAATAAAACTGTTTGACAAAAAATCGTGTTTGGATCAAAATTTCGGCGTAAATCGTTTAAAAAAAATATTTATCGGTGAAAAAAAAAATCTTCATTTAAAATTTGAAACTAATCGGTTTAGCCGTTTTCGAGTAATATGGGCCACATTACCGACTTTGAAAGCACTATTTTGAGAAAAACATGTTTAAGGTTTGACCTTGTACTTCCAAGCACTCTGGAACGCCTTTCAAATTTGCGAGTAAAAAGTATTCACTGGAAACGATATGAAATTTTCTGTGTGTATTTAAAAATATATAGAAATATTAAGAAATTAAAGTAAAAACACATTGATTTTCTGAAAATTATAACTGTATATAACCCTTAATATTGCTATCTGCAAATGTTGATAACGTGTTGTCAGTCTAGAAATTGATCGGGAATGATGCTACCGGAAGTAACGAACATTTTTTGTCACCTATGTCATCGTCCCAATTGGAAGTGACAGATTTTCTATTATACCTGCTCCATGAATAAAAATTTTACGGTCAAAGAAAGGTATGCAGATCCACAGTTATGTGCTGATTAATATGTCTGCAGTTTTGCAAATCTAAGTGCAAAAAACTTCCGTACTCGGTGCATAGTCACAGGCCAAAGTGCGCAAAATTACGCTAAATCTAAATAGCAAATTATCTGGAACAATGACTTCAAGCTCAAAATGCGCAGAAACAATTTATTAAACAAAAAAGTATGTATGTATGTACCTGCTTCTTCCAATTAAATCACTAATACAACCAAAAAACTTCACTTAAAAAGAAAAAAACACAAGAAAAATTTTCAACGGTTGCAGTGATGTATAATAAATCGAGTAATAAGAAATATCCGCACAATTTAAAATTCTAAATTTTAATTAATCAGAGCCAGTTTTGCCTTTTCGTTCACTGGGAACCGATCAGAAAGAGTGGAATATGGGTTTTCATATAGCATGCAGCAAAAACCCTATTTCAATTTAATTTTGTCTTTATTTAAGTGGCTAAAAACATAAAAACGAAAACAAGTTTTTTCTACGAAAACAATCGGGTTAAATTTCCCCAATATAGGGATTTCTTATTGTCTGGCTTTCCTTTTCCGAGTATTCCCAATATAATGCAATTAGTTCCTTTGGTTAAGATTATATCTTAAAGTTATACTCTTGCAACAGTTTGCTACAGAGTATAATAGTTTTGTTCAACCAACAGTTGTTTGTACCCCCTAAAGATAATCGAGCCTGTAAAATGCCATAACTAAGCATTAACTAATTAAGATATATGTAGAACTGTACCACACCTGTGGGCTGACAATTTTGAAAAATTGGCGTGACCCCGCCCTCTCAGAGGTTAAATGTACACATAGTCTAAGCTACTAAAACTACAATGACCAAATTCGCTTAGGAAAACTTCCATAAAAATTCCTTCCGACAGTGTCATAGTTAATAATATCGAATTATAACCATTTCTTCCAACTCTTATCATATAACATTTGTGTTAAAAACTACTAAAGTGCTATAAATCAATAATTAAATGCTTCTATGACATTAAATTTTACATCCAAGTTGACACAAGAGGGCTTTATAACGGGTGATTTTTTTGAGGTTAGGATTTTCATGCAGTAGTATTTGACAGATCACGTGGGATGTCAGACATGGTGTCAAAGAGAAAGATGCTCAGTATGCTTTGACATTTCATCATGAATAGACTTACTAACGAGCAACGCTTGCAAATCATTGAATTTTATTACCAAAATCAGTGTTCGGTTCGAAATGTGTTTCGCGTCCGTGTCCGATGAGCGATGAGGCTCATTTCTGGTTGAATGGCTACGTAAATAAGCAAAATTGCCGCATTTGGGGTGAAGAGCAACCAGAAGCCGTTCAAGAACTGCCCATGCATCCCGAAAAATGCACTGTTTGGTGTGGTTTGTACGCTGGTGGAATCATTGGACCGTATTTTTTCAAAGATGCTGTTGGACGCAACGTTACGGTGAATGGCGATCGCTATCGTTCGATGCTAACAAACTTTTTGTTGCCAAAAATGGAAGAACTGAACTTGGTTGACATGTGGTTTCAACAAGATGGCGCTACATGCCACACAGCTCGCGATTCTATGGCCATTTTGAGGGAAAACTTCGGACAACAATTCATCTCAAGAAATGGACCCGTAAGTTGGCCACCAAGATCATGCGATTTAACGCCTTTAGACTATTTTTTGTGGGGCTACGTCAAGTCTAAAGTCTACAGAAATAAGCCAGCAACTATTCCAGCTTTGGAAGACAACATTTCCGAAGAAATTCGGGCTATTCCGGCCGAAATGCTCGAAAAAGTTGCCCAAAATTGGACTTTCCGAATGGACCACCTAAGACGCAGCCGCGGTCAACATTTAAATGAAATTATCTTCAAAAAGTAAATGTCATGAACCAATCTAACGTTTCAAATAAAGAACCGATGAGATTTTGCAAATTTTATGCGTTTTTTTTTTTTAAAAAGTTATCAAGCTCTTAAAAAATCACCCGTTAGAAGCCGCTGTCAAAATTAGATAATGGGCGCGCCATACACATTTAGTTGAAATCACATAACCCGGTATCTGCTCGACCGAATTCAACCAAACTTGGACTTTTAAAAACAGTGCGATAATGGGCGAAATCCGGTAATAAACGCGCCTACTTCTAGTATAACGAAATTTTATATTCCACCGTTTGTTTCACTTTCCAGTGTACAAATCAAACCCCAGTGATAAAAATTATTCAAATTGGACCAAAACTGTTCAAGCCGTCAAGTTCGGTACCCATATATGAAGCCCAGTTCCTATTTCGAACTTTTTATCGCTACTTTCGGTCAATCTGTGAGATACATTATAGAAACTCAGAATCCTTATTTGATTATAATATGCCATTTTCCCAAAAATGGACTGAATCTAATAAATAATTCCCTCAGCCCCCATATACCTAATAGAAAAAATTTCTATCTTCCAAATGACTATAAGTGAAATATAGTCAATATTTGAGTTATCTCAATGAGATTGAAACAACCTATTATTCTAATCACAACGTAACTTTGTACGTAAAATGGAAAAACTTTTGTGAAAAATATAATTAATATCAAAATTGTCAAACATTCGGTTGACTTTAGTGTTGTACATACACAGGTATAGTATATGGATGATGATATAAGACGCACCTTAATGAAACTCAGAGGCATGTTTTCTGTTAATAATATGTTTTAATGCCAAAATAGATAAATTCTGGTTAATACTAGCCCTACTTCCAGTTGGCTTTATACCATCCAAATCGGTCAACTTGAAGGATATCTTAGGAAAATTAACTGAGCATATAATACTCAATTTAAGGCCGATGTGTGGTAATGATTTTTATTACTCCCACAAGACCTATTAAATAAGTTAATAAAATTGCAAATGCAACCACAAATTCGTCGATTAATGAATGTTGAGCTCCTTCGCAATATTTCTGTACACTTGCAACATCTTACTATATAGTATATTTTATTTTTTTACCTAACGGTTGTAAGTATCACCTAAAAGTAATCGAGATATGGTAGATATATCTATGCAAGATTCTTTACCAAAAAATGGAGTTCCTGGATTGGTTCAACTGAACCATTGTCACACCCGCGAAACGTCATTAAACGAAGATATGGAAAGTTCCATAACTAAGCACTGAATTACGATACAAACCTATAATTTGGTCTAATGGCCCCCTGTAGCAAGAAGCGCCTGTGGGCTAAACATTTTTAAAAAGGGAGCGGGGCCCCTCGGCCTCTTCTAAATTACTTAATATACAATATCTGATTTTCGGGACCTACTCGACCGAGCTCAACGAAATTTAGTATAGGATATTATCTTCATATTCCTATGTTCCAGAAAGCTACATATATCGGAAGACAACGCCTACTTCCCATATAATAAAATTTTTAACTTCATCTGATTCTTTATTTTTCCAGTATTCAATTCAAGGACAATAAATGTGTTGGGAAAAACTTTGTATGAAAAAGTCATTAAACGACTGAGGGGGTTGACCCCTTTAGATACCGATTATGTGGATCAAAGTTCCAAAGATAGATTTTATAAATTCGGAGAAAATCGTTTTCTAATAATAGTATGCCTTTATGCCATAAATGGGTTGAATTAGAATAATAATTCTCTTAACCCTGATTTTGATCCTGGAAAGTTGCAAGAGTATGAAATGTTCGGTTACGCCCGAACTTAAGCCTTCCTTAATTCTATGTATGAAGTTTTGCCAACATATGATAATATGTCCCGGCTTTTATTTAGTTTGATTTTATTTCACCCGAAGTTAGTCTTTCTTCACTTATTAAATAATTTTTCCAATTTCAGACATGAAACATGTTCTAATTAGCAACTAATAAAAGAAAATTGTATAAGTATAAATGGTATTTTTCGTATTTTTCTATGCGTGTAAACAGTATGATGTAAATTCAATAAAAATTTTAACGGCCCTCCACAAAACCCTGTTTGGTGGTTTGATAGCTCAAAAGTGTCTCTATACTTTCGCTTAATAGCGTATGTGACTTTCAGAGTCACCGTTACTTTTACTGAAGTATAGAACTTTTCGTTAAGATGTCCACTCACATATGAATGTAATAAGCATAATCTCATATTTCACCACAATTACTATTTATTTACATGTATGTATGTACTTATATTTGTATATATGTACATACTTACACATCACATATTTTATAAGAGTTTGCGTACATATGTATATGTGTATGTGTCTATAAATATGGACTATTTGTGCTTATACCTTGAGGGGTGTAAAACGGAATTCATTTGAACACTTTCATGATTTGCTGGTGGACAAGGGTCATCGAGTGGTGAAAAATATTTTTTATAAAGGTCGAAGAAGCCACATACAATATTAAAATTATATCGTGAACATCACGCCCAACCCTAATTTGCTCTTATGCTTTAGTTAGTGACAAACGCAAAACCGTATTTGGAGATTTGAAATTAATATTTTAGAAACTAATTAAAATTTCCGTGTGCTTTTCTGACACAATGTATAATACTTATTTTTCGACTGCTGTTAAAGTTAATGAGACCAATCGATGGCCAATTAAATTAACTCTAAAATGTGATTTCAATTTTTTATTCGAAAAAGTTTTTAAGTTTTTTTACACTTTACTTGGCGTTGCCATATGGCAACGGTGGGTCGCGAAGGGTACAGGTTTCTTATACCTATTCCATAAGAATTTCTGTGGTAGTACGAGATAATTTCTTGTTTTTTATATATGTGACCTGGTCTACAAAAAGGGGGCTTATATGTCAAAAAATCAATTTTTTTTTTTTCAATTTTTTTTTTTTGACACCTAAGCCCCCTTTTCGTAGATCAGGTCACATATATATATATTTTTTTTAGATTATTTGTTTGCAGTAATTATTGACGAAGCAGATGAGCTAGATCTTGTGGATGGCAACATATGCGACGAAGATTATGCGGAAGATCTGGACAAATACCAAATAATGCTTGTCCCGCTCAGCATAAACCCGGATGTAGCGGAAGTTAACAAAATTTTGATAAAGATCAAATTGGCAGATTTTAAAAGAATATCCTTTGTACATCACAATAATTGTCTTGAATTCTTTAGCTGCAAATATCGAGGTTTTGCTGGTTATTGTAGAAAATGCTTAAGAAAGCATGGATTTTAATGATAAAAAATTATGCATCATTTCCCAGATGCAGATTACAAGCATTGCCGCTATTTACTATCGCACCAGAAATTCGAAAAGTTTTTCGATGACCGATTATTGGAATGCATTAGCGAACAAATAGCAATGTATGCGAACGATCACAACAGACATATTCCAAATAAAACAGTCGGCGAACTTCCTGTATTCATTGCCATAATGGTCATTAAGGAATACAATTATCACGTCAATTTTAGACATTTATGGATTCAAGATGAGAATAATCGCAACAGCTGAGTAATTACACACTGAGTCGAAATAGATTTCAAGAATTTTCGCAAAATTTTCATTTCTTAAACAACTGTAATTTTCTTATTTAATGGCGTAGAGGCCGCTTAGGCGGTTATAGCCGAGTTAACAGCGCGCCAATCGTTTCTTCTTTTAGCCGCCAATTCGAGATACCAAGTGCAGCCAGGCCCTTCTCCACCTGATCTCTCTAACGGAGTGGAGGTCGTTTTCTGCTTTCCCCTCGTAACTTCGACACATCATATGCACCATTTAGCAGGACGGGAATACTGAGTGACTTATAGAGTTTGGTCTTTGTTCGTCAAGAGAGAACTTTACTTCTCAATTGTCTACTTAGTCCGAAGTAGCACCTGTTGGCAAGTTTTGGATTTCGAAGTTGACAACAAATTCAAACATAGTGGCATAAAGCTCCTTTTCGTAAAATGTAATGTATTGTATTTAAAAGCAAAAATTATTGAATATTTTTATGCCGATCTATCCTTTGACGAAAGTATGATTTTTCGCTTTGGCAAGCACGGAAGTAAGCAGTTTATAAAGGGCAATCCATTACGATGCGGGTCCTATTGCACTCTATCAGGGTTTGGAAAGTATACTGCTCCTTTGATCAGTATGATCATTCTCATTCATTGAAATTTATTTCGACAACCTTTTCACAAGCAATCCTTTACTAGCTTTTTTGAAAACTAGTGGATATAATGTCATGGCAACAAACCGTGAAAACCACATTCTCTTCTTCATTTGATGCATATTGATATCATCGGCCTCAAGACCCGCGCCGTTAGTTCTGCTTTCTCCAAACTGGACAAGGAAGCAAAACAAATGCCATCAAACAAACAGTCGTCGCACTCGCGACTTGGCACTCACGTTACTGTTGTCAGTCATAACTTTGAAGTTGTAGATAATTTCGTCTATCTTGGAACCAGCGTTAACTCTCCCTCAATCATTAACAATACTATCAACTTACGAAAAAAAACTTAACGATTCGAAAAACACCCAAAGTATAAATTAAAAATTCACCTTTCAATTCGATCACAGTAGCAAAAGTATTGAAGTATATGAGTATTGAAGAATAAAACTACAAGGAGATTTTACTTTCGAGAGCTGCGTTAGGACAGTTGGTTTTGAAAGCCATGAAAGATTCAGAAATGCGTTGCAATACGCACTGATGGTTGTATTGTTTTGTTGGGAGATCGTGTAGCTGTAAAGGAAACACAAAAAGAAGCTACAAACGCTGTGATGGTACCATGTTTTTCCCGTAATCTGAACAAATTGCTTTGATTGGATATCTGAAATGTTCAGAGAACTCACAACATTTTTCCAAGTTTCAAGTAACACTATTTTAGCTCAATTCTTGGGCAGAAATTGTGCAGCTTTGTGATACAAGGTGGGTACAAGGACATGATGCCGTTCATCAAACAAATGACAAAAAAAAGCGAATGGAAGAATAGAACGACATCAAACGTCATAATAACATTGGGTGCAACACTGAACACACGAAGAATGAATGCTGATCATAACTTTAATGCAATTTTTTAAAGGTATAGATGGTAGAAAAACTAGATGTTGAAGTAGAAAATCCCATAACATGTGGTCGTCAGAGTCATCGAAACAATCACCCATATCAAAGCTGGGTTTCTGCATACATTCCACTCATTGACATGATCATACAAGATTTTAAAACGCGGTTTTTTGATTAATTTGAGTCAGCTGACACCAAAATTTAACTTAAATTTGACTACGAAAACACAAGTGCTTTTTGCCTTAGAAAGCCTCAGATTTTCAATAAGGATATAAATCCGTTGATTCACTTTGCCAGCCACAAATTCTAGTGCTGAACGATCCTTTTCTTCTTTGCGCCGAATCAAGACTTGGCTCAGAACAACGATGATCCAGAAAACATTAACCGGATAACCACTCCTCAACATAAACTAGAAAAATTCTTGTGGAACCAGAATAAATAGTAGAAAAATTTAGTAAAATGAGCAAATACCGTATTGATTTTATGCTGTAAATTAAATTTTGAAATATATATAAAAAATAAAATTATAGTTTAAAGTTAAACATTTCTTAAATCAATTAAAAAATCATAAAGTTCTCCAGACCACCTCTTCCAGCGATAAGATCCATTTCTGGCTCGATGGGTATGTAAACAAGCAAAATTGTGGCATTTAGGGCGAATAGCAGCCTGAAGAGATTCAAGAGCTGCCACTTTATTTAGAAAAAACTACGGCTGGGTGTGGTTTGTGGGCCGGTGATAGTATCGGTCCGTATTTCTTCAAAAGTGATGCCGGTGAGAACGTAACCGATCATTATCACGTCATGATAACCGACTATTTGATGGCGGAAATTGAACTTCCCGACCTCGGAACACACGCACACATCGCGTCAATCAATAGATTTGTTGAGAGAACTCTTCGGTGAGCAGATAATTTCACGTTTTGAATCGGTGGGTAGGCTACTAAGATCGTGTTATATAACACCGTTACATTTTTTCCTGAGGGGATATGTATAGTCTAAAGTCTATTCGGACAATGCCACTTCAGTTGAAGCCTTGGAGCAAAACCTCACGCATGTCATTCGGCAGTTACCAGTATAATATAACAAGTTTAGTTAGAGTCATTAAAATATATTATACATTATCCGATAACATTATCGAGCAAGGAAATAGAAAAAAATCGAAAATCTTAAAGTAAACTTCATATTTGAATAAGAATATGATATGTATGTACTAAATGTAGTATGCCGACTTCACCAATATTCGGTAGTAAACTACGATATATCCAAAAAATTTTAAATTAGAAAATACCTCCCTTGACATATCATCACCAATTTATTAGGTTGCAAAATATCTCCCTTCCGCTTTTTTGCTCTTTATTCAATGCTTTATAAAAAGTGTTACAGTGATCGGATTTAGTTCAAATATGCACCTATTCGTTTGATAATCTATTTCCTTCTAGACGGCAATTTCATAATACCCCCCTCTAGCGGATTTGCCATTAACGAAGAAATTTAAAATAGTGCGAATTTCGGCGTTAGTGAAGTCCATGTTTACACGTCAAACGCAATATCCAAACTAATCACGCATAGCGTCGTTTTGTAGGACCTTTCAAAGTTGTTTAGTATTGCCAGAGACGAGTTCTGTAGCTCTTTATACATAGCCGCGAAATTCAAAAGACAAAAAGGCGGAAGGGAAATATATAATATATACGAGTATTAATTATTAATACATATATTATAACATGGGACTAGGGGAAGATAATCTGTAGAACATTATGAAAAATTAAAACGTGATTAAAAAAAACTAATAAAACAATAAGAGCACAGTACATTTGTTCAAAAATACTTTCCTGTTTCTCTAGATAGGTTACATCACATTAAACATTCACCAAAGCTTGACGGAAGTAATAATCCCCAAACCAAATTTTACGAAAAGAAATCAAATGTATTGTGCTTACCTGCAAGTGAATAAAAATATAGCCAATATTATGTGCAAGTCCAAATTGGAACTTCGTTACATTTGGATTAGCATAACTGTATTTGATCCGAACACATACATACATTGAATTCGAATTGAATTTAAAAGCAAAGCTCTTTGGCAATCTGTTTGTTTTGCAATGTGCACAGTCGAAAAGAATGAATAGACAACAGTTATGATGATTGAAAAATATTTAATTTACGCAAATGTAAGGTAAAAATTATGCTCTTGTTAGCAAACCAGTGCACAGAAAATAGCTGAATAAGAATTTGACGGTGATCCTTGATTTTCAAAGACAAAAAAGCTATATAAATAAATCATTAAAGTTATTAATTATTAATTGTTATAATTACAAAAGAAAAATAATTTATAGAAAAGAAAGCGATAATTTTAGAAACATTTGTAAAATTTATTTAAGCCTCACATTAATAATTGCAAAAGTTTGGATTGCAAATTATGTTCTATCTCTATGTGTATTTACCTACTTCGATATGTACATATGTACAAGCTTTAAGCTAGAAACGTAAAAAATATACAAATAGAAAAGTTTCAATGCCAA
Source organism: Bactrocera correcta (assembly GCA_027475135.1). Lineage (NCBI taxonomy): Eukaryota > Metazoa > Arthropoda > Insecta > Diptera > Tephritidae > Bactrocera > Bactrocera correcta. Next base: position 11,178,165 of record CM050326.1, read on the forward strand.
GTTTATCTTCACGCCTAAAAATTATAGGGCATTGCCAAGTTCCTGTTCAGGAGCCATTGAGACAAACAGACTGCTTTCATTTCTATAAAAATTCAGCTTTTACATACAAATATATGTATGTATGCATGTACATATGTATGTGTAAAAAGAGAAATTCACGTTCACGGCTTTTTTATATTTAAGACTCATTCACAGCTTTAGTTTTTTGCGTCTCTCTTACCAGATAATTTTAAAGAAAGCATATCACAACACCAAAGGGTGAAAATAAGAAATCGAAAGTGAAAGTGGAAAGCAGAACAAGAAAAAATAAAATGTGAAATATATATTTTTTCTTTAATAAAAATGAATGAAATAATAAATATAACCTGGAGACTTGTAGGTAGTTATGCTGAAAAAATTCAAAACTCTTTGTTCATATAGTGTCACCCATATACATTTACACGATTCACATATTGTGAGCTGTGTGTAATGGTTTATATGTTTGAACTTTACTGGCACTCTTGAAGCGACTTCAAGTTCGCAGCCCTTATACATATGTATATACTACACCTTGCAGCATCTTACAGATCTGCCGGCAACACTCACCACATTTCCATTTTCTGCCAGTTATTTGATATGAGAAGTACAACAACACTATTTGTATAACAATGTCGGCAAGTAAATATGTACATACAAGTATGTATTTACACACATGCATATACGCATACTAAAAATCATGTGAGCAATGGCACCTGCATGCATACATACATATACATATATGTACATATACATATAAATGTGAAAATTTATTTGCTAAACATTCGTATAACAACCACATTTACTTACAGACTTATTGCGTACATACATAGATAAGCCAATGTACATATATACCTATATACACCGAAATTTAAACACGAATTCAACTCCCTCATATGTATATAAACAAGGGAAGTCATATGTGATAGCGTTAGACACCTATGTCTGTACATATGTATGCACAGCGAACACTCACGTACATAGAACGATGAGGCAGATATACTAGATGTCCTGCTTACACATACCTGTGCATTCAAGGAACCGAAAAAATACGTTTGGAGCTAATAGGCTTCATGTGTGTTTTTAGTTTTCTTCTACCAATGTTTTAAGGGTTGAAAGTGTATGGAGGCGTGGCTTCACATATGTGGCATATGAATTGTAATGGAGAGATGCGAAAGTCTACAAATATGTCCCAGCAAATTTAAGGGCTGGTTTGTGCCCATACTAAAAAACAATAACAGCCCTGCACTAAAATTTCATACTAGTCAGTTAAATACTACTCTGTAACGGGTAACTGGAATCGAACTAGTCTAATAAATGCTATTTAGTTGACAGATAAAAATTTAAAACGCATGTTGAACCTAAAAAAAATAAAACTACACCGAAATATATTTGACAATTACTAATTGCGAAACGGTTAGTAAAAAGTAACTTTATTTAAATGCATTGTTTTATGCAATTTATTTATTTATAATGTTACGGAATATAGCAGTTGTTTTCATCTAACGGTAATTTATAAGACCTAAAACTCCAATCCATACAAATATATTATTATTTATATTACCATAATGAGTACGAAACGAATTGTGTATTTCTGATAAATATGTCATATTAAATGGCGGAAAGCGCCAGATTTTACCATAGATGTAATATAGAAGGTTCATTAATGTATTCTCGTTTAGTTAGAAGGATAGTTGAATAAAATTATACGTGAATATTAACATACATACATTATCCTATTGTGGATATTTATCCAAATATAATTAGTTTCGCATATATCGCTCATTATTTAAAATAAGTTCATACATTCAATGTTTTTTTAAACGTGATATGTTTTGGTGCCAATAATGGATGAAATCAGAGTAGCATCATCAAAACGCTGCACTCACTACATCAAAGAAATGCATACTAATACCTTGTTAAGATTAACGAAGAGAGAACTGTTTTCGTAAATGGATAGCGGAATGGCTCCTTTGCCATGCTTACTAAACATTTTATTTAAATACCTTCAAACTGATATAAATATGTAATTTAAATACGATTTTTTATTCGTAATTCATAAACATTTAGAGCTAACTCAACAATACATTGTCAGAACATTGATATAATTATAATCACGTTGGTGTGTTATCTTTTTATTCGACAAGTAAGCCTCTATACAATAATCATTGAAAACATTCTAATTTTTTCATTTTCTTTTCAGTAGTTTTCAACATGGTTACTTAGGTTAAACCGTTATGTACATGTTTGTCGAATTCGTCCCATAAAATGAATATATTTGCGCTTAAAATTCCGATTCCCGTATGAGCCCGATGTATTCAGCGGCGTTTTCCAGAATGTTCCTTAGCTGCTAAATTGGAGATTTTGGAGCCTTTTTCTAGCATTGCGCTGCATGCACAATAACTGAGTTTTCACGATAAAATCCGTTGTATGATAGCAATGGTCTGCTTCTGGTCATCTACAAGTACAACACCAACCAATTGTGAACCAGGAATATGTGCCAAGTTAACGCTTGCACGGACATACAGACCTCCGGAAACATCTCCAATTGCAACTTTCCTTTCGCTTTTGCCATTTTATGGTTGTAAGAATTGTCCACCTGTGCTCGCTATTCAAGTTCAAGTCAATAAGACAAAAAGCCGCTCGAAGTAATGGCAAGTGTTGAATGTCGGCCGTAATTTGTCGATTCCAAGACGGTATCTAGAGTTAGGACTGCCTCAAACCACAACCTGATGGATTTTAAGAAAGGGTTAGGGTATCAAATTGTTCTTATTCACGAGCTGTTTGGTGTGGTTTTTGGTCTGGTGGAATCATCGGTCCGTTTGTCAAGGAAGAGTAGTATAGATCGATGATAACCAATTTTTATGGCCGCAATTGGAAGAAGTTGATCTTGATCTTCTGGTCCAAATAAGATGGGGCTGCGTGCACACACACACACATCGTCACTGGTATTTAGCAAGAAACCAGACTCTCTTCATGTCTTAGAAGACAATATTTGAACATACTATTCATAACATACACTCTTATTAGAGAAACTTGTATCTAACTTGTATCTATCTTGTTTACTTTTAGATAAGCGTTAATTGAAGCAACGCAGACTTTATTCTCTGATATTCTTTGAATTTAATTTGAATATTAGATTCAACTGTCATTTACCTAACCATTTGATCTATGAAATAAGAGGTATTTTAATAAGATCACTATAAAGGTTTTTTGAAATAAAAAAAAACGGTTTGGGATATCAATGAAACTCTTTATTTCCGTGAAAGTACATTTAATGCCATTATGAAATTTCTTTTGCATTTCCACTACGAGTACGCTTGCATAAGTCCAGACGCTGAACACAATTCTCGACGGTTTTCAAGCATAAATCGGCCGATACTGCTGCAATTTCACGTCCGATATTCGTACGAAGTTCATCAATCGTCGCTGGATTGTTGGCATAGACTATAGACTTGACGTAGCCCTCAGGAAATAGTCTAACGGCATCAAATCGCTTGATCGAGGCCGCCAATTGACTGGGCCATTTCGTGAAATAACACATTCATCTAATTTGGATGTCAATAAATCTATTGTGACATTCGCTATGTGGTGCAGTCCTGTTGGAACCATAACTACATAACATCCAATTTGGGTCAAAATAATTCTGCTATCATTGAGCAGTAGCGATTCCCATTCACAGTAAGATGCTAGTCTTGAACATCACGGAAGGAATACGCAAAATGACGCCGCCGTCTAATAAACCTCACCAAACCGCTTGGATGAAATGGTGACTTATTTTTTTCGCCTTCTCACTTTAGCTCGCCTTCAAACGGATGTTCTTAGGCTACCCAGAGGATACTTGGTCAAAGACCGAAAGTCGGAAGTCGTGAGTTGCTTGAGTCATATGCAAAAAAATCGTTTCTGGCCACTCCCAAGTGAATGGCGATCAGAGAACTTTCCTCACTTGCGGGAACTTCTACACATGACTCCATCCTCACAGCTTGGACGATGACAACAACTAATGAGTCGACGTTGCGAGTTTTCGAGAGAAAAGTTCTGCGAAAGATTTATGGTTCTTTACACGTTGGCCACGGCGAATATCGCATTCGTATGAGATATACGACGACATTGACATATGTAAATCAACGAATAAAAAAACAGCGGCTACGCTGACTAGGTCATGGTGTCCGAATGTACGAAAACACTCCAGTACTCGACGCAGTACCCGCCGTGGGAAGCAGAGGAAAAGGAAGACCTCCACTCCGTTGGAAGGACCAGGTAGAGAAGGATTTGGCTTCGCTTGGAATATCCAATTGGTCCACGTTGTAAAACAGTAGAAACGACTGGCACGCTCTTGTTAACTCGGCTATAATCGCGTAAGAGGTGTCTACGCCAGTAAAGAAGAAGGATGGTAACTCATGGAGTACGTGTGGATTGCTGCCTGACCGATAACGCATATTTTACTTATTGAGAAAGACATTCAGCCAGAAATGGGCCTCATCGCTGAAGATGATTTTTCGAATATTTTTCATCTTGTTGCTCAGCTCAATTCACGAATATACGCCGATTCTGATGGTCAAGTGGCTTTGCGACAATTTTATTTTATATGGATATAGGCTGAGATCACAAAATTAGCCACAACAACGTCACAGAAATGCCCAACGCTTAAATTAACGTTTGAGAGACTGGTTTGGGTCTTCCACAATTGATGCGCTAGCGGCAGCAATATTCCCGACACTACGGGCACTTCTTTCTCTCACTGGCACGTGAAAATTTTGTACTGTGTCTGTGAATTCAAATCCAAAGATGGCCACAGCATACTGAAATTATAGAGGGAATACTTCTTCAGCCTGGCGAATGGCAGTGAAAACTTAACACCTGGAGACAGTGAACCCGATTCCCTAATCGATGGCGCAGACGTTTCATTGCCCAACCATGGATACACTGTGGTCGGACGAAAGCATGCCCCACGAGAAGAATTTGGAATTTACGCAATTCCCATGACAGCCGGTTCTAAGCACCGGAATTGACCCGTATTTTATACGGCCAAAGGCTGTTTTTTCAGCAATCTAATTGAAATTTAAATGTGGCGGACCGACATTCACCACCTCTTCATCGATTTTAAAGCTATTTTTTACAGCACGAAAAGGTGTTGCCTTTATGCAGCTATGTATGTCTGAATTTGGTATCCCCGTAAAATTAATACGGCTGGGGAAAGCAAAGGAAGAGGAAGACCTCCACTCCATTACATTTGGAATCTCCGATTGCCGCCAAACAGTGGAAAGCAAAAACGACTGGCGCGCTGTTGTAAACTCGACCGCAACCGCTTAAGCGATGTCGACACCAATAAAGGAGAAGAATATAGGAATGTTATACACAGAAATCGGTCGGGCGAGTCTGAATATACATATGTACATATTTGATTTCACTTAAAAGTGGGCGGTGCAACGCCGCTCCTTTAAAGACACCGACTCTATTAAAGCCCTATCATACCAACTCGGAGGTAAAATTTAATGTCCCCGGAATATTCAGTTATTAACTTATTGCGTTTTAAGTAGTTTTTTACTGTACCGTTATATGATTTTACACTATCGTGTAAGTATAAATAAGTAGAGTGAAAATCCATAATAGGGATATTATATAGTTTTTAAATATGGATGATATCGACTGTATCAAATTTCAAAAGTTCAAGCAATATGCAGTTGACTTAGAAACCGTAATAAGGGCTTAGGGAACATTGTAGGGGTCGTCAATGGGTACCTATGTCTAAGATCCCTCTTTCATAATCTTGTTAAAATGAATTTAGCAGAATAAAGAGCATGAGTAGATGTTAATGAGAAGCTAAACATTGGAGATGTTCGAGTCTCAATCACTGCGGCAGTATAGCAAGGCATCATATTCGACGCAAAAATGTTGCAATATAAGTATCAGCTGAGTTTTTGCAGAAAAACAACACTGTCGCAATATTGCTGCAGTTATTTGTTTGCTCGAACATCCATTACCTTTCCGAATGCCCGGCCTTCAATCGGTTAAAAGAAATTGGTCAGCTGGGATGGAAAAAATCAGGTATTTTATCAAATCCGGTGAGCTAACGAAAGCTTAAACCCGGCTGCCTTTGCTCTGGCGCTCCTTCACCAGCCTTTTAAATCAAGCAACGACCATTAAAGTGTACTATATTTTATAAGTATCCTACTATCAAATGCCTTCAGGTTGTATAAGTGCGTATACAACTTTTTAAATAAAAAAACAATATTTTTTAAATTTCTTAATTTAATCGTAAATTGATTAATTTAGGCACATACAAATATAACTTATACAGTTAAATACAATTGATTTTTGAGAAGTTTTAGTCTGTGTGAATATTCCACACATAAACTTCATAGTCGTTACTTTGGACAAAAACTTTGATGTAACTGCGTTGGCAAAGATAGTTCTTAAATATGTAAATCTTAAATATGGTTAATGAAAGAATACATTCAATTTATAAGATTAAAATGTGGATTAAAATAATGGCACTTTTTAAAAGTAAGGAAAAATAAGTACTTGATTTCCTAAGCAATAAGTAATAATAATCTAAATAGTTCTCTTTAACCAGAAATTAAAGTTTTTATACTGTTACGTCTATCACAGTCTTATTGTTACACAGTTTGAGGCAAGTTACTTAAAAATAATTATAGTATAGTTTCATCTCCATGACATTCCAGATAAATTTGTTGTGGTCTTATTTGATAACGATTTTTGTGTAAGTGATTGGAATTGTGGAACTTTTGCGTGATAATTTTATTGTGTGAGTACTTCGATATTTGATTCATGGAAATACTACCTGGTACACGTTGTTGTGAATATAAATTTACCGGTGGTCGCACACTTTGATAAGATGTCCTGCAATTATAGTTCTTATTACGATTACTTCCTTGGGAATTTCGAAGCTCTAACTGTTGCTTATATAATACAGATATTTTAGGACCTATAACCCATGCAAAACATATAATTCCTAATGTTATTTCCATAAATGCTCGAGCCATGAAAGGCCACATTGGTGTTGTAAATCCCTCAGTTGCAACAAAATAAGGTGGTATATTCAGCCAAATATCAATGTTGGCAAATTCGTAGATCACAGAAATCAAAAGAAATGCACATGGAATACAATATATGAACAAGAACGTTCCAAACTCATAGCTTGGACACTTAGCCTCTAATTCTTGCTTTACCATGGGTGTTGGAGGGTTTTTCAATAAAGCCTTATAACGACGATATACTAAATAACCCGAGCCGAGGTTCATTGAACCGAAAATCCAGTAACAAAAAAGTGGTGTTGCGACCAGTATTTGTAGTGCTCTGTCTGACTGGTTTCCAACGAAACAAGCACCTGTAAGATAAATAAACTTTATAATAATATTATTAATCGAATAAAAAAATTATTTACCTATTAGTTCGTCAGCATCCACAAGTCTGGCTACTATTACTGCTGCAGTCTGAAATGCTGGAAGTCCCCAAGCTACAAAGCTTGCCAAATTGCTTTGCATTATAGTCAAATTGACATTACGTTTATCACTACTTGTTAAACGCCTTCTTCTGAGTTCACATTGATTCACATCAGTACATGTACCTGAATTGCTTGCGGACAAAGATATCAAATCTTCTGGGTTGATACGACGCACATCGCGGTGCCATGTCAGGCAAAGTATTGCCCACCTTTAATGGAATCTTTTTTATATTGGAGGTTATCAAAAATATCTCAAATTATCTTACCAAGCACATGAAGACATAAAAAAATAGTATCTAAGCAAGAATGTTGTTGCGCATGGAGCATTCGAAAGCCCATCAACCAGCAAAAGAAGGACATTAGGGAGTTGGGGATCATATCCACAGGATGCTGCTGTTCTACCCACTATAAAGCGAACAGTCCACCCTAAGGCAACCATGAAATGGCACCACACAAAAGGGGTAAGTACGCTTATCCACTTTCGATTGTTTTTCCTTTTTGAATTGTCATTTAAAATGAGGCTCAAAGTTGCAATCAATGCCATGAAAACCTCAGCGTATGTCCATGTGGCAACCCATAGCTCTGCCAAATGCTTATCATGTGGACCAAATAATATGTCAGCTTCGCATAAAGGAGCACACCTCCCATACCGATAAAGTTTTACATACATATGCGATTTAGATAGACCAGGGCATTCCAATATTACAGAGGAAGAAGGCGCCTTGTTTATTACCGTTCCAGAAAAATTCTCCTTATCTCTTATATTGATTTGTGTCTCACCTGGTCCTTCAATACACATTGTTTCATGATTATTTTCTTTTGGGAACCTATTACAGTCCAGCGCAGGCGGCCACGGAAACCCAAACCCTTGTAAAACTGGATGACACCGCATTCTAACGCTCTCACACAAGTTTCTACATGGCCCAATGGGAAGAGGGACTTTCGGCGTACATAACGGAACATAGGCAGCGCATAAAAATAATTTCAGTTGAGTACTGCATACATACTCAATAAGAGGAGCAAAGGTTTGTAAAGTATATTCTACGTCAGATTGAAGTTCATGGCCAACTAAGTTAGGCATAGACGTTTCGTTATAACCAATGCCGCGACACATATCAATACGTATTGGTTCACATTGTCGTAAAGCAATAGATTCGCCGCTTGTTGAACAATAAATTAGACCAATAATAATTAGGTATTTCCAATAGCGCAATATATCAGACATTATAAATTTTAACCAAAGAAAACTATATTATTCTGTTGACATCATGTGAATCCAGCAAATAGGGGAACAAAAGTGACTTTTTATTCATAAGTATAAGTGCTTTTGTGTATATGTAAATATGCTCCCACGGCTTCAAATTGTATGTTTCTAAAATATGTATTCTTTTCAATGAATGCGAATATTCATAATTGTTCACAATAACTTTTTCTTTAAGATGCAAATATTATTTAGTAACTAAACAATTTTTAATTAAAATATGTATATTACGAGTGAACAAAATCCTAAAAACTGCTTAAAATTTGTGTATTCTCAATACTATTTTCGATATAATTTAATCGATTATACTTTGATTGCCAAGTTATGGCATAAGGATGGTAAAAGATAAACGAATCGGCGATAAATGGTCGGAATAAACTGGTCAGCGAAATTCGTCGTTGCCAGAATTATAGAGTGCCGAAGTTTTTTTAAAAACTGTCGGAGGACATAGATTTATAGCGACGCACAGGGTGGGGTGCATATTGTAAAAACCTAAAAAACGCAGTAAGCAGATTTCTCCACTGCTAGCTCGAAAGAACTTTCAACAGTGAGGTGAACAGAGTTGAGCATTGAATGAAAATTATTTTCAGAAACATACATTGTTTACAGACGTATTTTGTTTAAAACTCCTATACGTTTATTGATTTAAAAACTGTTTTGCAAATTTTTTAATAATGCTTACATTCTAATAAAATTATTCAATTTTCAAAGTATAAGTGAGACTATTAGATTGACAGCTTAAAGATTTCTCATGCTGTATAATAATATAATATAATAATAAAAATAATATATGTATAAGTATATGCTATGTGTATACTACACACATACATAAAATACTATAAGAACATTCATAATTTGGAGAATGGAGTCATATGTAGAAGTTCAAGCAAGGGAGGAAAATTCTCTCATCGTCAATCACTTGGGAGTAGCCAATAACGATTCTTTTACGTATGGCTCAAGCAGCTCAGGACTTCCGGTTTTTGACCAAGTATCCTCTGGTAGCCTAAGAGCATCCATTTGAAGGCGAGCGAAACATCCCCTACAAAGGGTAGTGCGCAAACGAAATAAGGAGAGCGATTTGATGGTATATACCTGGAACGTCCGGTCCCTTAATTGGGAAGGTGCCGCTGCCCAGCTGGTTGATGACCTCGTTAGAGTGAAGGCTGACATCACCGTCATCCAATAAACGAGATGGTCGGGACAAGGACTGAGACCAGTAGGTCCTTTTAGCATTTACTACAATGCCCATATAAATGAGCGCTTGTTTGGTGTGGGATTCGTGGTGAGAGAGACTCCATCGCCGACTACTGTCATTCACCCCGGTGCATAAACGTCTAGCCACAATCCGCATCAAGGCGAAGTTCTTCAGCATATTGCTGGTTTGGGCCCACGCCCCAAATATGGTTATTTGTAATTCTAGATTCCAGCATAAAAGCTGGGAACAGAGGCCGAAATGCGTGAGTATGAAGAGCTTGATAAGCTGGGGCAATGCTCGAAAAAACTAAAAAGTGCGGCGATTAACTGAAGGTTTCAAGACCGGAACCTACTCTTGTAGAACCCAAGAAGGTGATCTAATAACCGATGTTCACAGCATACTAAAACACTTTTCCAGCTTGCTTACGCTAGGTGAAGGCGAATTCGATCCCTTTATCGATGACGATAGAGCAGACGTTCTATTGACCAACCATGAATAAGTTCGAATAGCACTTACCCGTCTGAAGAACAACAAAGCGGCGGAGCCGATTAATTGCCGGCCGAGCTATTCAAACACGCCGGCGAAGAACCGATAAGGAGCATGCATCAGTTTCTTTGTAAAATATGGTCGGGCGAAAACATGCCCAACGATTGGAGTTTAATCAATAAAAAAGGAAACCCCACAATCTGCGCCAACTACCGTGGGATTAGCCTCCTCAACATCGCATATAAAGTTTTATCGAGCGTATTGTGTGAAAGATTAAAGCACTCCGTCAACAAACTGATTGAACCTTATCAGTGTGGCTTTAAACCTGGAAAATCAACAACCGACCATATATTCACCATTCGCCAAATTTTGGGAAAGACTCGTGAAGATAGAATTGACATGCTTTCGTGTGACTTTATCAATATACTTCTGGATAAAATAATTTAAAATGCAGAACAAAACCGTGAAGGTACAATCTTCTACAAGTGTGTACAGCTGCTGTCGTATCCTGATGATATTGATATCATTGGCCTTAACACCCTCGCCGTTAGTTCTGCTTTCTCCAGAATGGATAAGGCAACGAAACAAATGGGTCTGCTGGTGAGCTAACCACGTAAGCTATTTCTACGGCAGTAAAGAAGAAGAACTTACGCTTTCTCCCATTCAATGGAAAGTTGCACCAAATGTAACAGCTGGAAATGTTTAATGTGTTTGTATTACCCAGCTCAGTTATTAAATCTTTTTCTTGGAAAATTGTGTATCGAATTTCTATTTTAATATATTAATATCTCGATAAGCTTTAAAGGCGATAGTTTTTCTCTTTCTTACATACGCTTTCTCCCATTTAATCGAAAAATGCACAAAATGTAACAGTGTTGGTAAACAGCTAGAAATGTTTCTGTTTGTGTAATCTGTTACCTCCGTCTTGCAGGGTTATTGTATACGAACTGTATTGTTGTATGTATTGCCGGTGGAGACTACATATTGTTCACGGAAATACATCCCTGCTGGCCGTGATATTTGCTTAAGGTTAGTTGTTGCCAATGCCTCTCCCTACCCACTGTTTCAGTGGCTTATCAGCCAGTTCATTCACGGCTATACCTCTGTGACCTGGAACCCAAATATGGTGCACGTGGTTATATTCAGATAGACTATTCAGTCGTTCTATACACTCATTCACTAATAGTGATTTTATCTCGTACGAAGAGATCGCTTTGAGTGCCTCTTGGCTATCGCTTAGTATGGCTATACGTTCATTGCAATAGTTGCATTGGAGGTTTAACTCTGGAAAACTACCCATAGGTATGGTGAGTTTTGGGCGTGGTCTTGCGACTCCTGCGCCCATTTCCTCCGACGTTTTCGAGCTGTCGGTGTTCCACCTAAGCAGTAGCTTGAGAGCGGAGTCGCTCCATTCGGCATTGCTGCTAAGGGTGATTTTAAACTTCCTAGTGAAGTTCACCTTTTTGGTAATTTTTTTGATGTGAAACATCTACAGGCGCGGGTACACATGATTGTCGCCGTGACGATACAGGCCGTGGTTACGATCACCACACTATTATTAGGGGTATTCGCTTGCTCTTGCAAGATTGCAGATTGCAGAAATACTATACCGAAATATATAAGGGCATAAGAGCACCCATTGCAGAATCTAGTGATATATGAACAGCTGATTCGGTCAATTTATTGTGAATGACTATTATGCATGGCTATTGTGAATTGGCGCATAATTTTTAACAAAAAGAACTGTAACAAATCTTTATAATTTAAATACAAATTATAAAATCTATTTAAAACTTACCTTCCTCAACAATTTAACGACGTAATTTGTCTTTATGTAAAATGACAGCTAATACAGGGTTGCAATTATATATTTGCGTGACATTGCCAAGGAGGAACATGAACAGAGCTGAGCATTCAATGAAAATTATGCTCGGAAATATACATTCTTATTGCAGACGTATGTTAGCCCTTTGGATATAATTTTATACGTTTACATGCAATCATATTAATTGATATGATTATCGTTTTACGTATTTCTATGAATATATGCATCATTTATAATTTTCTAATTAAATTATCCTTTTTTCAAAACAATATATGCAGATAATGTGCAAATAAGAGTTATTTATTAAATATTTCTTATGTTTGAGAATATAATATAATTTCATATATGTATATGTTTGTATATATAGTATGTTATATATGTATATGAGATACTATCATAATATCCTAAAAAGCTTAATATATTACAATAAATTTTCATACGCATCTACAGTGGCGTAGCTATAATTACAGGCGCCCTATGGGAGCCAAGGATGTTCTGCCGCCCCCCTTTATCTACGTTCAAGTTTCATGAGGTGGTTCGAACAAAAGTGAATTTTTACAAAATATCTTCGATATTAAGTGTATAAAATTTAGGAACTAGAAGCTACGCAAATTCTGAAGTTCCAAAATTTTCACAATACGGTTTTTGAGGAAATTGATAGTAAATTTACAATACATCTTATTAAACGCCATAGAAAAAACCCATTTTGTTCTCATAGAAAAAACCCATTTTGTTCTCAGCGGGATATGGTAGACATTCGTAAGCGAGCAAGGTAAACGATGCAGCATGATTGTATCGCTTACTCCGACCAATGAAAATTAACACGGCGAATTTGTTGAAATATTTTTCTGAATATTAAAAAACAGCCGCCCCCAAAACGTTGCGCCCGGATCGACGGCCCCCTTCGGCTACAAATATTGTTCTACAAAAACAACAATTATCTCAAATAGCATCAACAGCGTCAAATTTGCAGAAAAACACCCAACAACAATATTTTCATTCATGAACGCAAGCGCCCTTTCAACAGGCAAACTTGCTTCATTCATAAAAACAAACACCATTACATCTCCCCGAGCATGCTTTTGCCTCCAAGCGTCTTTTCGCGACGATGGCAAAAGCTAAAAATCATAAATTGAACAATTTCTGATACTTGTATGAGAAGGAAAAAGTGACAACCCCGCAAATAAAAGTATTCAAATATATTAGAATAAAATTGACAACATAGTTTATTTGTCGATTTTCAAGTCAAGAAATGTATCAAAGAAAATGTTCAATATTCCTCTGATTTATGTGTACAGTACCGGTTAAGTAGTACTCCGCTTAAATGAAAATCATCCCCCTTAACTGCCTATATCTTGCAGCTCCTCACGGTTTGTTTTTTGAAATACATACATAGAAATTATTATTTTAAGTACCACTCCCCTAAATGTCCGCATTCGCTTATGTGCCATATTATATTTTTATTTTGAACAAACCACAAAAATCTGTATCTTTGATTGTGGCACATAACCGAGATTGACTGTATTTGTCAAGGAATGTAAAAAATATATTTACGCGGCTTGCAAAAATCTTCGTCGATATGTATGCAAGCTCACACATAAACATACATATTTACGCAGGTTTATAGGCGAATCTGTTACAGCGACAAGAGAAGCAGTGATAATCGGCGTTCGTTCGTTTGTGTTTTTCGGCACAGCTCGGATTTTCTATCAACAACACAATGTTGTGACGCTTTGTCGTCGCGCCAGTCTTTCTACAGATTGACTCTTTGACAAAACGTGAGTCTTGGTTCCAGTCCGTTGGTTTTGGTTCCAGTGGGACCAGACTTTTCAGCTGTGCTCTAAGCTTCCGGGGGGGTGGGGGTACGGGTAGGTAGGTCGCGGATAGCCGGATGGCCTGTAGTAGCAGGTTAGTTGCGAAATAAGTTATAACGAAAAAGCGACCCCCGTCGAATAGCGGCAGAAGTGGAGGATGCGGTATAAAAGCCAGCTAAGCCGATGAAAACCCTGCGACAGAGGCAAGTCGATACCGCCTCTTAAAAAAAAGAGGTCTCCCCGTCATGCATGGGCATGATGGGTAATACAAAAATCCAGGCGCGACGGACTCACAATGAGCGGCTTCCTAGTCAGCGTCTGTTCACCATATTAGGTGCGGCTGCGAACATGACTGGTCCATACCGGGGCGCACTGGGAGTCTCACAAAGCACCATCCGCTGTTTCCCACTGATGATGTGGAAAGTTGCGAAGTGTTAGCCACGATGTGAATCAGTACCCAGCCCCTTCGGGCCTTGGTCAGGAAGTGTCCATTGGGCGCAGAGCTAGTAGACTGCGTTGCTCCGGGCGAGCGCCGGTTCGTCCGCGTATTCCGGGACCGGTAAAGCGAAGGACAGGCCTCAGGGAACTGTGGTAGGGGCATCGTCTCCGAGGGTACACCCGTTCCTGTCTATTTCGACCCGCCCCCTGTACACAATGCGCTGGTAAATCTGATTAATGGAGAATACAATGGAAAAAAACAACAACGACAACAACAACAGCAGCAACAAAAATATGGAGCACCCAGAGATGTATCCTTTTAAGAAGGCTTCGCGATTGGCCAGATCGCCTGTAAATGTACTATCGCTGGATAGACCTGCGCGAGCCAAATCTTCACCCCCGGAGATCACATGACGGAGTTAAGAGAAATGATACAGAAGTTAGTTGATAAGATGCGCCCACCACAGCGCTCCATCAACAACCCCATGCGGGAGCTACTTAGTTCTATCGCGAAGCTTCACGCATGTGCCAAGGAGGAGCACGTTCGACTGGGTGGATTAAAGCGTAGTGTGTCAAGCCAGACAAAGGTTGTCGAAATAACACCTAAAAGGCCACGTGACGGCAAGCAAGGGGAGAAGAACGCCCTCAAAAAGTACCAAAACCGCCCATGAAATGCCATCGATGAGAACGGTAGTCGATCTGACAAGTGAGGACAAAGGTAGCTATCCTAAAGATGCTAGAGTGAAACCAGCTACAGACGAAGAATGGGTCACGGTCCAGAGTAGGATATAGAAAAAAAAGGTTAAGAAGAATGCAACAACGACACAACGTCTCTGACCTGATAATATCGTGATTGCAAAAGTTGGTGAAATGACGTACAGTATGTCAGCGTTTAAAATAAATGGGACACTGCAAGAACTTGGCAAAAATGTCTCGAGAGTAAAAAAGACAGCCAAAGGAAGGATCGCACTTGAACTAAAGAAGGAGCAAACAGGAAGCACTGAAGGATACAAAGAAGAGATAAGCAGAATATTGGGCGACCAGGCACAAATCAAAACATTGAAGCAAGAAACCACAGTAGAGTTTCGGGACCTGGACGATTTCACCACAAAATAAGACATAGCGGAAGAAATCCGATCAGAAATTAAAGAACTTGGCCTCTTTAATGTATCAGCAATAAAAACCATCAGAGCGGCTTACGCGGGCACCCAAGTCTTAATTGCAAGCAAAATATTTGCTACAGGCTTAGAAGATTTAGATCGGCTGGACAGTCTGCAGGATAAGGGAGAAAGCTCAACTGAAGAAGTGCTTTAGGTGTCTCGAATATGGACATGTGGCGAAGGCGTGCAGAAGAAGACAGGAGCAAGTGCTGTATTAAGTGCGGAGAAGACTTTGCGAAATCCCGTAATAATAAACCTTTTTGCATTGCGTGCGTGAAGTTGCTTAAAGCCTTCGTGGTGCTAGACGCTGTCTGGCGGAATACAGGGACAAAGGACAGCTTTGAAAAGAATAGACGTGGCTCCATTATTGACGTATCCTTTGCTAGCAGAACATTAATTCGATCAACTGACTGGCGGGTTAGCGATATATATACCTAGAGTGATCATCTGGCTATATTAATAAATATCAGTAAACCCACGCAAGGACTACGCAGAATCACTTGTCACCAAAAAGTGCAGTCCAAAGGGTGGAGGATAGAAACACTTGACGAGGAACTTTTCCAATTTATGCTGGATGATACCCTGAAGGAAGATACTGATGTAGAACTCCAAGGCAAACTGCTGGTAGAACACATATCCAAAGCCTGCGATGCGGCTATGTCCAGAAGAAAGCAAACAGCCCTTAAAAAGCCGGTATACTGGTGTATTACTTTACTGAGAAGCGAGTGCCACAAAGCGAGGCGCCGATTCCAACGTTGCATAGGCAGCGGCGATGGTACGAGGATGAGAGAAATTTTCAAAGGAAAGCTCAGGGACCTCAATATGGGAAATGCAACGTCTAGTGGTATTGTAGAAGGCAAATAAACCAGCAGGGGAACCGAGCTCTTACCGCCCACTATGCATGATCGACACAATGGGAAAAATACTAGAATGGATTATCTGTGTCCGACTATAAAGTTACCTAGAAGGGGAGGCCCGCAGCCTATCAGACAACTAATACGGCATCCGCAAAAAACCCTCTATTGTTGACGCAATTACGAAGCTCACAGGTATCGCAGAAAAGGTCATAGAAGGAGAAAGATGGATGTACGGCAATAAAAAATACTGCGCGGTCAAACGCTCGATGTGAAAAACGCATTTAATTCGGCGTACTGGCCCCACATACTGCGTGCATTACAGGCGAAAAAAATACCAACTTACTAGTTGAGCATCATACAGAGCTATTTGTCCGAAAGGCTGCTGCTCTATGACACAGATGAAGGTCCAAAAGAGTATACGGTAACTGGTGGTGTGCCACAAGGTTCCGTACTGGATCCACTCTTATGGAATGTCCTGTATGATAGAATATTACGCCTCCCGCTGCCTAAGGAAGTACAGATTATCGGATACGCCGATGATATAGCGGTAACCACAGTGGCCACCAAATTCAGAGGATATGTAGTGGAACGGTACCAAAAATAAAAATCTGGCTAAATAGTTCAAAGCTCCAACTCGCGGAACAAAAAACGGAAGCAGTGCTTATTAAAAGCAGAAAACAAGAAAAAACGTTAATTTCAGTTGCACCGAAGTTAATACCCTTCACAGGTGCATTTCTGTTAGTAACTATGTTGAACACATAGTTTGTATGGAAGCTATATGCTATAGTAATCCGTTCTGAACAATTTTTTTGCAGATTATATCGTTAGCTTAAGCATCCATGCTAAATTTCGTGAAGATACCATGTCAAATGCGAAAGTTTTCCATACAAGAACTTGATTCCGATCATTTAGTTTGTATGGCAGCTATATGCTATAGTTAACTGTCTGAAAAATTTCTTCGGAGATTACATTGTTGCCTTAGAAAATAATCTATACCAAATTTCGTGAGTATATCTTGTCAAATGTGAAAGTTTTCCATACAAGAACTTGATTCCGATCGTCCAGTTTGTATGGCAGCTATATGTTATAGTGGTCCGATATCGGCAGTTACGACAAATTAGCAGATTCTTAAAGAGAAAATGATGTTTGCAACATTTCAAAACGATATCTTAAAAACTGAGGGATAGTTCGTGTATATACAGACAGACGGACAGACAGACAGACAAACGGACATGGCTAAATAGACTCAGCTCGACATACTGATCATTTATATATATAATATATAGTCTCCGACCCTTCCTTTTGGGTTTTACAAACTTCGTGACAAACTTAATATACCCTGTTCAGGGTATAAAAACTAGAGAATGTCACCCTCAACATTGACGGACACAGCATTACAACACAATCAGCACTAAAGTACCTTGGTGTAATGATCGACGCGAGACTGAGCTACAAAACTCACATTGAGAAAGCCTGCGAAAAAGCTGCCCGTGTAAATGGGGCCCTAACCAAAATTTTGGCCAACATAGGAGGTCCAAAATAAAGCAGCAGAGCACTTTTGGCCAAGGTTAGCCAGTCAATCATAATGTACGCCGCATCAAAAAATCAAAAATATTTCGTTAGTAAAAGCATAAATCTCTTTATTGAACGAAGGAAAAAAAATAATATTGAAATTGACAGACTTAGAAAAAAATAACACATTTTTTAGTTAAAATTTCCCCATATTTTGTCTCAAAAAAATTATTTATTACAAAAAAAAAATTATCGTTCATGAAGTAGATAATGTTATTCCAAAGATGTGTGCATTTGAGCCAAATCGGTTTATAACTTTTCGAGAAATCGTGTCCACCGACTTAAAATATAGAGTTCTGAGATAAATGCGCTTTTTTAGCGAAGCGCTGCGCTGACGTGGCCTAATGGGCGGAACTTCCGAAGGATATATCTCCTAGAATTTTACTCGGATTCTAAACATATTGGACTATTTAATAAGACAAAAACAAATCGATTTTTTTAAACCCCTGAAGCTAGAGCCGCAAATAGCGAGCTAATGACGTGAGCCAATAGACTAAGCTGGTCCTGCGATGTAATGCCTAGCGGCGGTTCCGCAGGGCCTTTCCATAAAGCTGCAGATGACGGAGTTAAGGGTTTAGTACGTAGGCGTACTGTTCCGCAAGTCTAATATAGTAAGGTGTTACTTATTAGGCGTGGTCCCGAATGAGGTGCTCCTTTAGCGAGCAGTACGAATCGTGCATACTGCATACCACTAACTCCCCCTCCGAAAACAAACAAAACAAAAAACAAAAAAAAAACAACGTGAGCTTCGTTTACATGCTCACATAATTATGTACATACATACGTGAATATGTGCGATCGCTTGGCTTTTTAACTTGTTATCAAAACGGTTAAAGGTCTGCAAATAAATATGTATGTATATAAATACATATGTATATACATATCTTATCAACCCTACATTAATTAAATATTTAGGTAAAAATATAAACATTACTTTATTACAAATGTATTTCAAAAGGTTTTAAGGAATTCGAAATGAAATGGTTCAATTTGTACGTACATATGTACATGCTTGTTTGCTTTGATATAAAATATAACATATATGTATGTACATATATAAATTATGTATATGCAGAGTCGTTTGCGCATTGTAAATATGCGAATCTCGTACACTCCTTAAATTCGGAAATAGCATAATTTTTCTCATATAACATTGAAAAGGCTCAATTCTGTTATTTTCATGCCCCCACGCTCATCCAAAACAGTAAATATCCCAAAATTGAAATATCTCTAAATTTTCGACATCGTGAACCTTCTCTATAAATATACCTTCTCTGCATATAGACTAGTACGTATAGACCAGAGATCTTAAATCACAGAGAAGGTGCAAATAAATTCTGTATGATGTTCGATTGGACTAACAGAACTTATAAGATTGTAGTACGGAATTCACCATTCTCGCTGTTATTTAGCAGAAATGAGCACGTTCTCTGGCAGAAATATATATATGTAAAACGACCGAATTCATGCGAGAATGAATGAAGAGAAATGCTTTGAAGAAAAATATACAAAGTCACACAAAGAATGTAAAGAAGCATTCTCTGAGTCACATATGCATGATTATCTTGTATGATATGAACCTTCTTTTCAGAAAAATGGTAAAAACTTTAATTTTTTTTACAAAATCGTGAAAAATTAAAAAAAAAACCTTATAATTTTATTTTTTAATTTTTAAGTTATTTCAAAAAAGTTATATTTGTTTCGAATATTACAAAAAGAAGAGATGCCAAATGAACTAAAATGTGCTCATATAAACACGAAATTCCTTTCATTTCTTCAAAAAAAAAAAATAATGACCTTCACATATTCATATTCCCATTATGCCTATATAATATCTACATTCGTACCAGAGAACTGCAACGAGTAATCAATTTTTGTTTATACTTAAGTACTGATCCGTTACTCTGTCTGTTTCTGTCAGTTCGGTTCATGTACATGAAGCGCACCGTTTATCTTCAAATCAGCGATAGAGAACAACTTTGAATCACTAGCGATCAGCTTATACCTGATTTGTTTATGAACGTTCGCATTAGCAGAAAATTTCCAAAGTGATGCAAACTCATCCTTCAATGATTGATATGATTGACAGCGTTCGGTTTGTATATCATCCCCTAAACACTGATTTAGTCGGGCACTTCAGTTCTATATCAAATACATATGTTTGTATGTATGTTAAATGTATGTATATATGTATGTATGTATATACTCGATGGAATTTCCACTGTTTACGCATCGAAAATTTGTGACATGCGCACATTTTCAAAGCTGATAATTTTTTTGCCACATATGATTCAAATCAGTCCAGCAGAAAATTGTTGTTGTTTGCTGTACTTATAGATTTACCCAAAGATTTACTCGTAGATTTATAGTTTACCCAAAATTTTCACATCAATTCAAACAATCCTCGCAACGCTATGAACTGTCATGATACGATTGGAAACGAAGCCAGCGATACCGTTTACTCGATCGTGATTGCCGAAGAACAGATTGTTCGTGTTGCATTAGATCAGTTGACGCTAGCGGCTACTCGAATTGATTATTAATATTGTCTATGCTGAACTGAATTGATTTGATTGCGTTTTTGGCACGACTGTTTGTTCTGATTTTATCATACTCGTTGCAGCTCTCTGATTCGTACCAATTCTATGGCATATGCACGCAATCTATATAAAAGCATAATACATACATATGTAGATAATTACAAATATTCATACGCCTGTGAAAAAATTAGAGCTAATACTATGTTCGGACCGACATTGAAAACACATTTGTATGTTGTGGAATGTAAGTCGTTCGGACCGACAATGTGTGTTTTCGATGAGTTTTCACTGACAACTATCAATACGGGGATTCTCTTACTCTTT
Organism: Bactrocera correcta; assembly: GCA_027475135.1. NCBI lineage: Eukaryota > Metazoa > Arthropoda > Insecta > Diptera > Tephritidae > Bactrocera > Bactrocera correcta. The sequence continues at coordinate 11,199,120 of CM050326.1, forward strand.
CAAGATGACACAAAATGCAAAAATCCTATACCGAAATATGCAAGGCCAACAGAGCACCCATTGTAGAATCTAGTGATATATGACGGCACGAAAATAAACATGGGTTTTGGTCTAACATATTTTACAGCCATTGCAAATAAATTTTGCGTGTGTTTGTTGTGCCGTTACACCAAGAAGAAAATTCTGCAATTGGTGCACCGTGCAAGGGTTTTGGAAGAACAAGAGAATCCCCTTAACAGTGAGCAGCTGCATTTGAATATGGAATGTAAACAAATATCAAGTGACAATTTAGGGCCGGCAAAATATGTCTTAAAAAAATAGATTAAACTAGAGCAGGCACCGATTATAATGAGTGGAATGTAAGTTTTCAGGTAGTTTTTAGCGAATACTGTGTTTTCGTTTGACAGATCTTACATGGACGAAAACACAAGTTTTCGTGCGAAAACCAGTTTCGTGTATGTGTATGTGGCTACAAAAAGTTTTAAAATGTGAATGAAGCAAAAACAGCAACAACATGCGTATCAACACATCTTCCCACACAAGCGTCGCTGCCCATAAACTATTTCTCGTCACGATGGCAAAACTGCTTAGAAGAAATGTTGCAGCAGTGCCGGCAGCTCAACAAAATTTACAAAATAATGAAAAATTCTTATTTTACAATTTATTCTCATGGAAGAATAAAAGGCAAAAATTAAAGATAAATTTTGTCGAGATTCGAACCTGTGTACTCATCGTGACTTTTCAAGCGCTTACCACCAACACCACCATTGACAATTGGATTGCGTTGTCCTAATTATGGTTTGGTTACGCATGAAAGAAATATACAAGGATTGAAATAGTTTTGTTTAAGTATAGAAATATGCAGAACATGTAGAACCTTTGTTTTTGCAAACAAAAACCGAACTGTGCCGAAAGAAACAACCAACCAACGATCGCCGATTGTTACCGCTTCCTTTGCCGCTCGAATAGCTTCGCCAACAAGCTAGCGTATATATGTACGTTTTGTATGAGTTTGAATACATATTGACGCTGATTTTTGCGACCCACGGAAAAATATTTTAGAATTGACAAATATTTTAAATCGACAACAGCTATGTTGCCACTTTTCTCACTTCTTTCTGAGAACAAACACCAGAAGATGCTCAATTAATCATGTTTAGCTTTTGCCATTGTCGCGAAAAGACACTTGTTGATAAAGGCATGCTCGGGAAGATGTTACGGCGTCTGCTTTTATGAATGAAGCGAGGCCGCTTGTGGAATATGCGCCTGCGCTTATGAATGAAATCGTTTTTGTTGTAAAATTGACTACATTTGGGCTTCGCCAATTTGGCTGCCATATTGAGTTGTGATGCTTCTGCTATTTAGACAATTGTTGCTTAAATTTTTTGTCGGTAACATATTCATATGTATGTTTGTATGTTTGTGCATTATTTGTTCGGAAGTGTATACAAATATATGTACATTAGGGTGTGCCATTCTAAGTCATATAAAATCATTGATTCATTCATTGTTTGATATTTATTAGTGCATATTAATGCTTGACGATAACTTCGACTACTGAAGATTGATTCCGAAAAATCGAAAAGCCTTCGCGTGCACATATAATAACCTCCGACAATAACTACCGCAAAAAAATGATTTTTTTCCATGTAATTCAAATGGAAAATAGAAAATTTGAAACAGGCACCTTTTAATATTAATATTAAGAGCTCATCTTTTGAGTGAATTTTTTTCACATTTTCGAAAGTTTCTAGCCTGTTTTTCAGTTGAAAAAAAGGTTGCCTCAGATTGACACACCCTAATGTACATATAAGTACATAAGAATGTATGAACATGCAGATTAATGCGCACAACTGTAATATATTGATAAGTGATAAAATCATGATTTGAATTTCTGAATGCGCACATTCGTATACATGCAATCATATGAGCAGATAATAAGATTAATATGATAGACGATATACTTTCATATATACCTATTGTTGTGATAAATTCAATTTCTATTACTAAGAAACATAATACAAAAATATTTATTAGTATAGTATATTATGTAAAAATCAAATTAAATTATTAAATATGCAAGTCCAAATTGACTGTAAATATTACTATGCACGTATTCATACAAAATTATACTCATATTATAATTATTTTTATGTACATGCCAATATGGAAATGCCGACGACAAAACGCAAAAGCATACATATTTGCAGATACTGCGAAAGCAAAAATTGAAGCATGAAAATATCACAATGCTGTTTTTGAGAGTATCATAAGGAGCATGCATACATATAAATTAATTTTTGGTTTTGTATTTTGTGAGCAACCACGGGCAACTGCCTGTGAGCAACTCCCGTGGGCAGCTCCGTGTAGGCAACTGCCTCGTTTTCTTTATTACGTTTTCTTAAATACAATATTTTGCTTAAGCCTAGATACAAATATTAATCGTCCATTCTAGGAAGTATATCTACAATCCACTTGAGATAGGACATATGTTACAAGTGGAAAGATCTATGAATTACACTTTGGGACCACTTAAGGCGGACAGTATTAGCAAAGTACATACAATGTTTCAATACGTACCATATGAGTCGTAAGTGTCATGTTACATATTTATGACAGATAAAGAATATGTTCATGTAATGTGAACTGGTGGTATTAAATTATATTTATGTCTCTTCATATTCTTGAGTATGTGAGAGAGCTGTATTTGTACGCATTTTTCGCTGTTAAGAGTGGAATAACAAAGAACTTATTTTTCTTCAATATTCTCTGCTTGGGCATATATGACATGTGATTATATGCCGAAAATACATACATATATTTATTTCTCTTCATATTCTCTGTTTGAGTATGTGAGAGAACTGTTAAAAATGTTAACATTTCACATCGTGAATTCTGGGGTTGTGAGGTGAATTCCGTACTACAATCCTATAAAATGTTCGACATTGAACCCATTGTATAAACCTACAAGTAACCAATCCTTCATTTTTCACTAACCATACGCAAAAATCTACTACAAATTAGGCATTTGGTACGGGTTGCCCCTAAATATTCTACTACAAATTAGGCACTTGGTTCGGGTTGCCCCCAAATATTCTGCTACTAATTAGTCACTTGGTACGTGTTGCCCCCAAATATTCCACTACTAAAACGTTCAAATGCCTCAAATCTGCTATAGTGTGTTGCCGTGTTAGGTTTTAAAATTTATAACTTAAACAATATTTTTATAAAATATTCAAATATTTTTCGATTATTTAAATTCCTAAATATTAAATTTAATCAGTTTTGTCCAAAATATTAATTGTTGTATCAATATATTATTAAATGTTTCAAATTTTATAAAAAAAATCTTTAATTAATTTTTAATAGGACCCTTCTTTCCACCACTATTCCTTTGATAGGGTTTTTAATAAGTATTTCGCTGTGGGTGATTTAGAATATTTTGTAAATATTATTTATTACTTAGTAGATTGTTTTGAATATTATTGTTGTTGTTCCTGAATTGTACCTGATTTTTTATATTAATTTTTGTTTTTGTTAAAATTAACACAAGCCGATTGTTATGACTTGTATTGTTAATGTTTACAATGGAATTGTACCCAGTTTTTTTTATATTTATTTTAGTTTTTGTTAAAATAATTACAAGTTGATTGTTTTGACTTGTGTTGTTAACGTATACATGCAACGGAATTGTACCTGATTTTTTTTTATATTTATTTTGGTTTTTGTTTAAATAGTTTCCAGTTAATTGTTTTGACATATATTGTCAATGTTATATTTTTAATATAATTAATATTCATGCATTGTATCTGACTTTATATATTTATTTTTGCGTAGTAATATTTTTTATAATAAGTAGATTGATTTAAAGCTGTATACATAAAAAGGCTGAAAATAGGCCTCCTGGGGAACTGAACACCTAACAAAAGATCGGTAGCGCGCCTACATTGCAACCTCAGAGGTGGTGAGGAAGAGCAATAAATATCCTATAAACTTTTGTTTCAAAAATATTCTTGAAAGTTCTGATTAATGTTTTCCGTTACAAATACTTTTTCACAAAAAAGTTGATCTAGTACATTTCTTTTAATTTAATCTGCCTAAAAAAGGCAGATTTCGATCAGGTGATCTCAGCTGTGAAAAATTCTTGGAAAACAGCTGATTTTTTTGTTACTTGTAGGTTTATACAATGATTGAACCTGCACCTTCTCAATGTTTATGTTCTCTGGTATAGACTGCGTATCGCCCATATATGTATTCCATAATAACAATAATATAGCGTGGTGATCGTAACCACGGCCTGTATCGCCACGGCGACAATCATATCTATATAGGTATATCGTTCCTCCAAGAATTTCTGTTGGAAATAAACAACAATCCGAGAGAATGTACTACAAGATATAGAACAACAATAGATGCTGTATTTATTAGATACATATCTTGATAATGCGATGTCTAATACTTTTGTAACACACTTCAGTTATCATCGACCAATTGCCACAGTAATACCGTCAGATGCAACATCAAATGTAAGTATTACGGAAGCCTATAATTGAGTACCATATTTAGTTCCTGTCATAATCTGTACTTTTTTAACCTATTACTTGTCTAAAATAATTTCGATGTTTCACATCTGCCAGCTGTCAACTGACAGCTCACTTTTTTTTATTACAAACATTTTTGAAACTATAACAATGTTTGATATCACTACAACTAGTTTCAAAAACTAACGAGCAGTTTGAGATGAATAACTTAAACACAAATTACATAGAAATTAATAGTAATATTCATACATAGATGGTAAATAATTATTTCCTTTATATTTTAGCTTCCAACTAAGCTATGTGTTTTTTTTTTTTACATAATCGACTAGAGCGGCATGTGTCTAAAAGAAGATTTCTCGCCTCCTTGTTCACATGTGCATTAAGCCTTTTGTAGTGGGCATCTGCCTGACTCCTTATTTCTTCGGCGACTGGCAGGTTTAACTTTCGTCCAATAAGCCATTTCATTTTCGACAGTTTCAGATTAAGTTCAATCCTTTTTATTTTAATATGCTCTTTCCAACGTCATCTAGCATCGAGCGTGATGCCAAGATATTTAGCTGTATTTGCATATAGTGTGCAGACATTTTTTATTTGTAAAATTTACATGAACCGATTTGCCACCGTTTAGTTTTATTCTCCATTTTTAGTCAAACTTACGACAGGGTTGATTGCATGTTGCAAGTTTAGCGCAGCTTTTTCTGCTGTTTTTTCGACGCATAGTATTGCGGTGTCATCAGCAAAAGTGGCAGTCATACTGTTTGGTGCTAGCGGTAAGTCTCTTGTATACAGAATATATATAAGTGGACCTAAGATACTTCCCTGAGGAACTCCTGCTTCAATTAATTTTAGCTTGGAAATTCATTTCCTTGTTTTTCACGGAAAAATCTCACTGTGATATACGATTCTAAAAGAGCACAATACTCAATCGGAAGACATTTTACAATTTAAGTTTTCGTGCCATACCTTGTCAAAACACTTGTGCAACGTCAAGGAATATAGCTAAGCATACGTTTCCCTCGTCCAGAGATTTTTCTATCTCTGATAATGTTATGTGAATTTGTTCTATTGTTGAGTGCTTGTTTCTAATACCATATTCAGACCGAAAATTTAAAAGATTAGATTACATTTAATCATTTCATAACCCAAAAGTGTTCTAACTGCCGTTAGAAAGATCAAAAGCCAGATGTTATTGTCATTCATGAAGTCACATTGCTTAATATTTATCAAAAGAAAAAATTGTCATATAGTATTTTGAAATAAAAGCCGTCTTTTTTCAAATATTTTCCACATAATAGAAATAATGGATGCATTTTTTCATTTGTTAAATCGATTTTCAGGTAAAATTAGATTCATTGCTTTAAAAATAATTTGCTTGTTTACATTTTTTTCCCCTTTGTAGTGTCTGACAAGTAGATTGCGCAAAATCAGAGTCGCACAGAGAGATCTAGCGTGGATCAGTTTCAAATAATTTCAATGAAGTGATTTGGAACTGTCATTTTTGTATGGTGAAATCTTGATAAATTTTTAAAATTAGTGGGATAATCCATTCAACAGCCGAAATCGTGTGATTAAGTGTCGGTCTGAACATGGTATAAAACCGAACTGATGCGATGGGATTAGCTGCTTTTCGTCGATTATAGATTTTAATCTTAGATAAATTAATTTTTTAAAATGTTTTGACTTTTGTGAAAGTAGAAAAATTGGTCCATATGACGAGACTACGTGAGAATTCTTTCCTGGCTTAGGAACCATAACAACTTGGGCAACTTTCCAAAGCCTTGGAAAATGTGTCAGAAGGATTGCTGTATTGAAAAGATAGGTGAGCTCCCATAAATATTTGTATGATAACTGATTTAATACTTCAGCTGTAATTAAATCGAAGCCAGCTGCTTTCTTAACTTTAAGCTTTTTAATTTCACTATCCTCGTTTGGACGAAAGGTTTCAGCTAGGTGTTTTGCAAATGCATTAGCTTTATCACATTCACTTCTAGCCCATGTATTGGAAGCAATTTTATTACCTTTTAGGTAATGCTATCCCTAGGGAGAAGAGGCAGTGGTATGACGCCACTTAGCTCTTCCATCCGTTACGAAGAGATTACCTTACCTTTGCCAGTCCCCTCCGCTATCATTTGAAGCAGAGTGTGTTTGGCGACTTGACTAATTACAAGGTATAGCGGGGTGAGTGCCAGCAAGATTTCAAGTGCAGCTGTCAGACATGTGCGCATAGCACCGGTCATAAAGACACAAGCGAGTCTCTGCAGCTTCGATAGTTGAAGTCCTACCGGCGTCTGCGATGTTTTCGGAGCCCAAGCCACCACTCCATAAGTGATAATTAGTCGCACTACCATGGTATACAACCATCTGATAATCCTTGGTTTACACCCCCAGGATTTACCAGCCAGTCGATTGCAGGCACTGATCTTTGTGGCTTTGACATGCTGCTTCCATCGCAACGTGGAATCCAGCGTGATACCCAGGCATTTGACCATATTGGTCATCTCTATCTCTCTGCCCCCGAGTGTTAGGTTCCTGAGGCCAGGCAGAGACCTGCGCGTCGTAAACGGGACGATGATCGGTGAGAGTACCCTCAAATTTTCCTCTGGCTAAAATAACAATGTCGTCCGCATAACCTTGGCAGCGGATTCCATTGTTAGTTAGCAACACAACTAGTTCGTCAACGACGAGGCTCCATAGCAGGGGGATAGAACTCCTCCTGAGGGCAGCCCCTTGTAGTGCCGAGACGATACTGGTATCTCCTACTGTGCTATTCCGGTGCGCAGTACGGCCTCTATCCATCTACGCACTGGATCCACCACATTTCTTTTCTCCAGTGCCCTTGCCACGCTCTTTAGAGATGTGTTGTCAAAGGCACATTCGATGTCTCAGGTGAACAAGGTATGGCAGTAGAAATTGTTCTCCTTGTTGCAGAAGTGCTGGAAAGATGCCGTCCGCTCCCGAGGACTTGAACTTGGCGGATGAAGCCATAGTCCACCTGACTGAGTTCGCACTGAACAGTTTTTCTTTTTAGACTACCAATCTAGGCAAGATGGCTTATGCTCTGCTACAGGTAGACACTGGTCTTCCTCAACTATCTCCGGGAAATGCGTTCGCAAGAGTGCCTTAGCTCTCTCCTCCTAATCTCCTTATTATAGGCAGCTAGGTTGCTTCTATACTCCTCCCAGTTCCCAGTACGCTTGGCTTTGTTGAAGAGCTTACGTAATTTCGATCTGAGTTCCGAGAGTTTTCTTGACCACCAGGGACAGTTGCGTCTTTTGGTGATCGTCTTTACGGGGCAGCTGCCGTTGCACCTCTAACTAGCTTCCCTACCCCTTTCAGATTTAACTATAACGTATCCCGATATGTGGTCCAGTTTGTGTTTTTGGGAATACGTTTGGGATTTGCATGGCTTTCACTTCCAGCTCGAGTCTCAAGATCCTGTGGTCTGACAATGAAGGTTCTGACGACACCCTCCACTGCGAGACCACCCCGATATGAGTTCGTTAATCACGGTGATGTCCAGAATGTAGATTCGCAACCTATTTTCTCATTACTTAGATTATTACTAATAATAAATTCAAGAAGAGACTCACCTCGTGCATTGCAGTCCGTACTCCCCCAATCGGTGTGGTGCGCGTTCGCATCACACCCCAGGACCAGGGGCAGTTTGTTCCTCCCTCAGTAATTCACCAGGTCTTCCGACGAAGTCCGTACCTTCGATGGCTCTGGCCTGCATAGCAACCAGGTCCTGTGTTAGGAATTCTAAAATACAGAAGTAATTAATATTCCTCCTTACCTCTATACAAGCTCGGGTTCTCCCACTGGAGAGATCCCAGATTACCTTGTTGCACTCCAAGTTAGGCCCCTGACATCTCCTCTGTGGACCCATAGCTCCTGTATTAACAGGATGCCCAGGTTGTTCGCCGATAACCTGCTCGCTATTACAGACGACGCTGACGCCGCGTGATGGAGGTTCACCTGAGAAACCTCCTTCAATGAGGAACTGGTCTTCATCTGCCCCGCCTCTCGCAATACCATCTAGGTCCTGAAGTCCCTCTAGAAGCTCTTGCGTAGAGGGTGGCACCCCTCTTCCACCGTCGGCTTCTCCGCTGGGACTTCCGCTGTGGCCTCCGCAATTGCAACCTGCTCAGCCAAACTGGTACTGGGACGAGTGGCCGCCTCGTCTACCTGCATCTTCTCGCCTTCCTTATCGGTAGCCTTCGGCGTGTAGGGCCCCATGACTACCGTGCTAAGCCGATAGCTGAGACGGAAGCCATCATTACGGATGAATTTGTATTACTCGTCGTCCACACACAAATTCAACTTCCATCCGGAACCCTCAAATTTGCTGCCGACCAATCACTAGGCCGAGATACTGATCCCTCTGTTTTGGTTCCTGACGGGCCCCAAAGCAAACTCTTAGGGTTTCCCCTCACATCTTGGGAGGAGTACCGTCATGTTCCGGATGTTCTCCCCCCGTCTTCACGCATAGAATGTGGCTTTCCTAGTCCACTAACTTGGGAGCGATTTCCCGTAGTCAGTTGACGCTAGCCTCATCCTTGCAGTCGACCTGCATGAACCCGCCCTTGAAGTAAACTCCATGGAAGGCTACCGGGACCTCACATCACCTATACTCCATGAGGAGATCTTGCAAGGCGGTAAGCTCCTCTGCTCCAAAAGTCTCCGCCGGATAGTTCAGAGGCAGTACAGCCACCGAGGAGGAATCGGTGCGGAGAGTTAGCCTCCAGCTACCCCGTCATAACTTGAAGTTTGGTGGCGTTATTTGGCTGCTCTTTCGTTTGGCTGCCGGGGGCGCCGTCTTTACGCTTCCAGTCCTCTCGGACGAATTAGCGTTGACTGGTCTGTCACTTCGATCCCCCCCTGCGGGGAGAGGGATGTGAATTGTCGGGGTGCCGGAAAAGGCGACTAAAATCCCATTATTCCCTGCGTGGTTGGGAAAAGAATATCCACGTGGTAAGGCATGCCTGTCGTAAAAGGCGACTAAAATCCCATTATTCCCTGCGTGGTTGGGAAAAGAATATCCACGTGGTAAGGCATGCCTGTCGTAAGAGGCGACTAAAATCCAAATGCACTATGTCTGACATTCGTATATCTGGTTAATTAGAATGTCAGCTTAGTCAGAGATGTCGGAAAAGTGCTATATTGAAATGATATCATATGCTTTGGATGGGTTTGCAATTATATAACAAACACAAAATAAAAATAAAATAATATGACACATAACACATCATACAGCCGGGTCCTTAGGAATTCCTAGGAGTTCTTAGGGTCCCCGACTGGCAGTAGGTCACAGGTAATACTTGTGATCTACAGGTCACACCAAAGACTAAAACATGGTACCACGGGGAGCAGTTTGCCCTTGGAGGTAACTCCAATCTGCTCATTGGGTCTTGGCCCTTTGGGGAGATTCGTGGTGGCTGTGGTTGAAACCTAAATGCAGGAAGGGCTTTTGTCCAATGTGGAGTCGCACTGCGGCCGGGTGCCGGACCCAGAGTACGGCAGAGGTTTTAGATGGGCCTCGAACCCGACCAAGGTGGCTAGGGTGGTTCCTTTGGTTTTCACCCAAACCAATTGGTACCAAGGCATAAGTGACGGGGCGGCACTCATGCTTTGGTACTCTCATGGTATAGTGTTGTACATGCACTTATGCCTTGGGGCGTTGATCGGCGCTTTATACTGATCTACGTGTTTCTAGAAAACGCCGTGAGATTGAGCCTTCGCAGGCAGGTGCTCACGTAAAACCACATTGGATTCTGTCACTTCGATCCAAAGCATGCCTGTCGTATGAGGCGACTAAGATCCTGGCCACCAGTCCAGAGTTGTGTGGAAACTCTACTGGTCGTAGCTTCGGTTACAAATTCATACCAAAGATTTTAACCTGGTACCACGGGGAGCAGGTAGCCCTTGGAGGTAACTCCAATCTGCTCATTTGGTTTGGCCCTTTGTGGATATTCGTGGTGGTTGTGGTTAAACCCCACATCGCGGGAAGAACTGACTTTGTCAGTTTGAATGTGGAGTTGCATTGCAACCGGGTGCCGGACCAAAAGTATGGCAGAGGTTTTAGATGGGCCTCGAACCCTATCAACGTGGTTAGTGTGTCCATGCCACACTGCCGATTGGTACTGAAAATCCTTACCCGATTGTCAGGGCGCTGATCAACGCATTGTATTGATCCGTTGTGCTTCTGAGCACCGTGGAGTTAAGCTTTCGAAAGCAGGATCCCACGTTAAACACACTACACAGTTGTCACTTCGATTCCCGCTGCTCCTCTTATTGGTGGATGCGGTATTTGCACCTTCGAAACCGGAGAGGACCTGTTGCTTCTGACCCTATTCCTCGCCAACCTTTCGGCTTTCTCAGGAGTTCTTCCCTCCTGGAGGTGCCGTAAGTACCATTTTATGCTGGCATCACTCATACCCCTTCTACGAGGGTCATCTTGCCCACCCAGACGCCTCTTCCTTATACCAGCGCCTCCTGCTGCGCAAGTTCGTTGCGACTCCCCTGAACTGGTCCTGCTTTGGGGAGTTGCGGAGGGGGTCGCCGTGTTATTCACGGATGCAGTAGATGTCGCTTGGAGGATGGAGTCATGTGTAGAAGTTCACGCAAGTGAGGAAAGTTCTCTGATCGCCATTCACTTGGGAGTGGCCAGAAACGATTCTTTTACATATGACTCAAGCAGCTCACGGCTTCCGGTCTTTGACCAAGTATCCTCTGGGTAGCCTAAGAACATCCGTTTGAAGGCGAGCTAAAGTGAGAAGGCGAAACATCCTCTTTTGATGACGACCAGGGCAAAGGAAATAAGGACTACGAATTGACGGCATACACCTGGAATGTCCGGTCCCTTAATTGGGAAGGTGCCGCTGCCCAGCTGGTTGATGTCCTCTTGAAAATAAAGGCTGACATCACCGCCGTCCAAGAAATGCGATGGACAGGACAAGGACAAAGACAAGTAGGTCCTTGTGACATTTACTACAGTGGCCATATAAAGGAGCGCAAGTTTGGTGTGGAATTCGTGGTGGGAGAGACTCCGTCGCGGAGTGCTATCATTCACTCCGGAGAATGAACATCTAGCCACAATCTGCATCAAAGCGAGTTCTTCAACATATCGCTGATTTGCGCCCACGCCCCGACGGAAGAGAAGGACGATGTGACCAAAAATGCCTTATATGAGCGCTTGGAGCGCACTTATGATAGCTGCCCCCGCCACGTTGTCAAAATCGTGCTTGGCGACTTTAACGCCAGGGTGGGCAAAGAAAGTATCTCTGGCATTACGGTCGGTAAATTCAGCCTCCACGATGAAACATCCCCAAATGGGTTGAGGCTGATCGACTTCGCCGGGGCCCGAAATATGGTTATCCGTGGTACTAGATTCCAGCACAAGAAAATACATCAAGCTACCTTGCTGTCTCCGTATTGAAAAGCCACCAACCAGATCGATCATGTTGTGATAGATGGAAGACACGTCTCCAGTGTTCTAGACGTGCGTAAGCTCCGAGGTTCTAACATCGACTCGGACCACTATCTTGTTGCAGCCAAGATTCACACCCGCCTCTGTGCAGCAAAAAACGCACGTCAACAAACACAAGGAAGGTGCGACGTCGAGAAGCTGCAATCACAACAGACAGCAGAACGATTTTCTACTCGGCTTGCACTCCTGCTCTCTCAGAGCATTCGTCAACAACTCGGTATAAGGGAACTGTGGGACGGCATTTTATCTCCTTACGTACAGCTGCAACCGAAACCATTGGTTTTCGGAAAGTGCAAAAGAACAGCTGGTACGACAAGTATTGCCGTATCGCAGCGGACAGAAAACAGGCTGCCTACCTCGCAACGTTACGATCGACCATAACACGGGATGGGATAGATACCGAGAGTTGAAAAGGCAAGCGAGACGCATTTGCAGAAAGAAAAAGAAAAAGGCCGAAATGCGTGAGTATGAAGAGCTTGATAAGCTGGCCGACAGGGGTAATGCTCGAAAATTCTACGAAAAAATGCGGTGGCTTACAGAAGGTTTCAAGACCGGAGCATACTCCTGTAGAACCCCCAAAGGTGATCTAGCCACCGATGCCCAGAGCATACTTAAATTATGGAGGGAACACTTCTCCAGCCTGCTGAATGGCAGTGAACGTACAACGCCAGGAGAAGGCGAACCCGATTCCCTAATCGATGACGTTGGAGCAGACGTTCCATTGCCTGACCATAAAGAGGTCCGAATAGCAATTTCCCGCCTGAAGAACAACAAAGCGGCAGGGGCCCACGGATTGCCGGCCGAGCTATTCAAACACGGAGGCGATGTCTGAATTTGGTATCCCCGCAAAACTAATACGGCTGTGTAAACTGACGTTGAGCAACACTCAAAGCTCCGTTAGGATCGGGAAAGACCACTCCGAGCCGTTCGATACCAAACGAGATTTCAGACAAGGCGATTCCCTATCGTGCGACTTTTTCAACCTGCTGCTGGAGAAAATAGTTCGAGCTGCAGAACTAAATAGAGAAGGTACCATCTTCTATAAGAGTGTACAACTGCTGGCGTATGCCGATGATATTGATATCATCGGCCTCAACACCCGCGCCGTTAGTTCTGCTTTCTCCAGGCTGGATAAGGAAGCAAAACAAATATCTCCTGTCATCAAACATACAGTCGTCGCACTCGCGACTTGGCTCTCGGGTCACTGTTGACAGTCATAACTTTGAAGTTGTAGATAATTTCGTCTATTCAGGAACCAGTATCAACACCTCCAACAATGTCAGCCTGGAAATCCAACGCAGGATTACTCTTGCCAACAGGTGCTTCTTTAGACTGAGTAGGCAATTGAAAAGTAAAGTTCTCTCTCGACGAACAAAAACCAATTTCTATAAGTCGCTCATAATTTCAGTCCTGCTTTACGATGCAGAGGCTTGGAGGATAAAAACAACCGATGAGTCGACCTTAAGAGTTTTCGAGAGAAAGGTTCTGCGAAAGATTTATTGTCCTTTGCCCATTGGCTACGGCGAATATTCGCATTCGATGGAACGATGAGCAGTACGAGATGTACGACGACATTGACATAGTTCAGCGAATTAAAAGACAGTGGCTACGCTGGCTAGGTCATGTTGCCCGAATGGACGAAAATACTCCAGCTCTGAAAGTATTCGACGCTGTACCCATCGGGGAAAGCAGAGGAAGAGGAAGACCTCCACTCCATTGGAAGGACCAAGTGGAGAAGGACCTGTCTTCGCTTGGGATATCCAATTGGCGCCACGTAGCGAAAAGAAGAAACGACTGGCGCGCTGTTGTTGACTCGGCTACAATCGCGTAAGCGGTGTCAACGACAATTAAGAAGAAGAAGTAGATGTCGCTTGCTGATCGCCGCTGCATGAGGGCATGTCAGCATCCTCCTCCAGGCATGCTCTTCAAACAGCGCACGCTTTTTAAGCAACAGGGCGTCCAGGAAACAAAACTTGCGTTTAGCTCTTGAACCTCCCTTTCCCGCAACAGTACAGCTCTTGTTTGTGTTGTCCTTGGCCGTCTGCTGTGGTCTTTGCCTGGTTAAATTGGAATAAATTTAGCAGAGTGAAAAATAAAAAATAATATATTTTGCAGAAATTTAAACTCATCTCTAAGATCCGCTACAACGAAAAGATGTGGTCTTAATCGTCGGCGTTATTTTGGCTGCGATGGCAAGGGATCACAATGGTTTTTAGATGTAGCAAACAAGAAAATTAAGAAAAGTATTACAAAACTTACAAAGATTGTATAGTAGTAGCAAGGCCCAAAAGTAATAGAAAGAAATTTAATATTGTTGTTGTTTTATAGCTATACCTATACCATCGTTTTGTGTTCTTTTCATATAACTTGTATTAATATGGATATTTACGGTAAAATGACAAGACAATTAATTGAATTGAATTTGTTAGAAGTAACAAATGGGTATTAAATATAATATCTAACATGTTTGTATGTTAAAGGTACCAAACAGCTAACTAAAATAATAACACTAACAGAAATTTGCATAACAAATACTTTTTGTTATGTATAACATATAGGTAAGGTAAGCCCTAACAAAAGTATTTGTTACCCTTAACATACTGTAAAGAAATTTGATAACAAATGTTTGTCACAACATAGAACAAGACAGCATGCTATATTTGCTATTGGTGAGAACGAGAAGACCAATGAAAATCAAATGTCAATGCGCTACCTTTGGCCCACTCACTGAACGAAGGTATCCAATAGTTTAACGTTTGTAAAAGTGGACAATAACATGCAGCTTGCACGTTTGCTAAGAGATACCCGCCTTGTAGCGTTGGTTTTAGCAATTTATCGGCGATTCCATTTTGTGCTATCAGCCGTGTTCATCACAAATTTTGTGACATTTGTCAAGAAACCTGTTTTAATTGAAAATGGGATTGTCAAACAAGTCCTGAAAGAGAGCGTGCCAATGGATAAATCCATGGTGGGTTATCAATTAATAGAATAACAGGCGAATTTAAATCACGGTTCCGAGAGGCCATAGAAAGATAGATTAGAGGAAGAGACGGCTGCGATTTAGCATAGTATTCCCGGATTTCGGGGTAAAAATGGGTGTGTACGGATAGAGGAGGTCCTCTGGATCAAGAATATATATACCTATAGTTGCCGCTGACTTATCCTTTTTGAGATATTTGCATTTAAAGTTCAAAAAATCAACTATTTAAAATGCGTGTTTATCCGATTTAAAATGCATTTTACACTTATATTTTATACTTTTATATCCACTAACACAAGACTAATTCGTTTCTAATCATTTAATTTATATTAAATAATGCAAAACTAACTTTAATTCCATATCAAACTTTAATTAAAATCCATTTATTCATAAAATAAGTGGTTGTAAACAAGCAAAAAATTAGTGTTACTATATTTTGTAATGGAATAAAAATAAGAAAAAAGAAAGATTATGACGTCATAACTAAATTCATTATCGTGTGATGAGTAATGTAAAATCTTTCAGAATTCTCATTATCTTGATAAATCCCGGTGTTGGATCGGGCAAAAAGTAGTTCAACGCAAAAGACCTGAGCACGCCCAGGTGTTAGTCCGACCGAGTGTTACTTTTTTGAAGCGCGGCCGAAGACCGCCAACGCAAAAAGGAGTTCAACGCAAAAAAAAACTGAGCACGCCGAGGTGTTGGTCCGACTAATGGTTATTTTTTTTGAAGCGCGGACGTAGGCCGCCAACGCAAAAAGAGTTAACGCAAAGAAAACTGAGCACGCCCAGGTGTTGGTCCGACCGAGGGTTATTTTTTTGAAGCGCAGCCGAAGAATGAAGAAAGGAATTCTATGCGGAAAACGAATGTGTTATATATGTATTTTCTGTCATTGGGATATTATTTGTTTTCTTTATTTCTTTTGGTTCTTCTGTAAAATATGAACGTAAGGTAGCACTGATTATTAGTTAGAATGCAACCCATTTGTTATTGTACGAACAAAAATAAATGAACAAAAGTTAAATGTTGAATAAAAGTTATTTTTGCACTATTTAATAAAAAATAAATGGTTAGAAACGATTTAGGGAAGTCTCAGTGGACATAAAAGTTAAAAATATAACCATAAAAATCATTATAATGGGGAAAACACGCATTTTAAATAGTTGAATTTTTAAACTTTAAATGAAAATATCTCAAAAACCATAAATCAGCTGCTACTATATATATCTATCTATCCGTACATACCCATTTTAACCCCGAAATCCGGGAATGCTATTCTAAAATTTACCCGAAGGGACACCGAAGATAGAAAAAAGGAAGAGACTCAATCTCTTTTAACACTGTGGACATAAACATGATTTTGGGAGCTGTAAGGTGGCAGATGTCGACGCAAATGGCAGTGCAAATATCCCAGATATCAACGTAATTGCGACTTCATAGAGAATCACATGCTGCGATCAGTGGGCCGCAATAGTGCCCCAAGCTTAGATGATCAAATATACCACGAGTGATAAAATAGCTGCAGAAAGTTAGTCGGAAAAGCATATTGGGCAGAGCGATGTAGTTTAATAGTGTGGCTGCTTCCATCGAGTATGTAAATTTCAAAATGGGCAAAACACGCGAGCACTTATGATTGTAATCCTGTAGGGCAAAGGAACAAAAAATTAGATATTTAAATGCAATAGAATCGACGATGTATTACTAGACAGCGATATTCGCAGTTGCCAGAATGTTTGAGTGGAGAAGTAGAGTGCAGCCGTGATAAGAGCTAACGAGATATAAATAAAAACCAATTTATTATGATAATGAGTAAAAAAGCATTAGGTTGTTGAAATTGGAAAAAAAAGATAGTATATAGATACACTAGACGGAAAAAGTTTGCGTACAGAAAGACTAGTCCATAAACTATTTGAAAAACGGATATAAAATTGAGTATTTCGAATTTAAATTCAGTTTTTATTTATGTATTAAAATTCGGTGCTACTATACAAAAATAATTTAAGTCGAAAAACATGAAAACAAAAGCAAAATTAAACGAAAAAGTCATGACTAATAAAAAACAGCTCAGAAAAAGTTTGCGTAAGGAATAATAACACAAAATTATGTAAACTATTAGTGGGTAAACTTGTGGGGTATCCTTTACTTTTTAATACTTCTGCTACATGTAAGCATCGATGCTTAGCAAGTGTGGAACCTCTTGATTTATAATAACAAATCACTCTTTGATTAGAAGAGTGAGTTCTACCTACAGTTGTGCCGATTTCTCGCAGTCTTGCTTGTTTTCCTTAATTTAACGATTATTTCCCTTTCATCAGAACTAGTTGTTTTCCTCTTGCCAACCATTTATTCGGGTAAAATTTAGAATAGCATCCCCGGATTTCGGGAATAAAATGGGTATCATTGGAAAGGTGACGTTCTCGCGCCGGCGCTTCAAAAAAAATAACCATGGCAGCACTTTTCTTATTGTGCAAATGCATTTTATTTAACTAAATCGAAATAATTGAAATAAAGCTTTATTTACAACAAATATTAAAAAAAATGAATATACAGAAACGTTATAGTGAAGTGTTAGTAAGTGAAAAGTGCATAATATAAGTGAAAAAGTTAATCACAATGTACAAATTATCACTGTAAACATTGTCAATTTTTCAACTTTAAATGCAAATATCTCTAAAACTATAAGTCAGCGGCAACTATATATATATATTTTCGTGATCTGGAGAACGTCACCTTTCCAATGATATCCATTTTATTCCCGAAATCCGGGGATGCTATTCTAAATCCCAGCCATTTATTCATGTGTCGAGTTTTTATCAAGGGAAGAATTTAGTATACCATCCCAGCGATTTCGGGAATAAAATGGAGTATGGTGCGAAATGATAAGTGATGATCCGTCCAGTATTAGTGAATATATAGGTGCCGCAGGAAGCTTATAGTTTTCGAGTTATTCGCGTTTTAAGTTGAAAATTTGCAATATTTTAATTACATATTTTCGATATATAAAATTAATTTTGCACTTATATTTTTCACTTTTATATACATTAACACATCACTTATTCATTTGCACACATTTATTTTATATAATATAGTTCAAAAATAGCTTTTAATACACATTTAAATTATTGTTGAATTTGATTATTTAAGAATAACAAATGAATTGCAAACTGTCATATAATCAGTGTTACCTTATCAACATCATTTGTAAAATAACTAAATGAAATAAAGGAAACAGATTATACCCCAAATACGAAAATCAACAACCTATAAAACACAATAACCTTGGTCGGTCCAACACCGGGGTGTATCAAATTTTTTTCGCGTAGATCTCCTCTTTGCGTGGGCGGCCTTCGGCCGCGCTTCAAAAAAAATAACCCTCGTTGGTCCAACACCAGGGTGTATCAGAATTTTTTCGCGTTGAACTCCTTTTTGTGTGGGCGGCCTTCGGCCGCGCTTCAAAAAAAATAACCCTCGTTGGTCCAACACCAGGGTGTATCAGAATTTTTTCGCGTTGAACTCCTTTTTGCGTGGGCGGCCTTCGGCCGCGCTTCAAAAAAATAACCCTGGTCGGTCCAACACCGGGGTGTACCAAATTTTTTTCGCGTAGAACTCCTTTTTGCGTGGGCGGCCCTCGGCCGCGCTTCAAAAAAAAAACCCTGGTCGGTCCAACACCGGGTATATACATTTTTTTTCTCCCGTAGAACTCATTTTTACATTGGCAGCCACTTAAATTTTTTATTTTTTTTTTTAATGTTTATCAACGATTATGTTTCCTGTATTTAGGGTATAATATTTCTTTATATATATATTTTTTTTATTTTAGTTTGTAAAATATTTTACTATAGTAACACTGATTATTTGACACATTTATTTTTACAAATGATGTCGATAAGGTAACACTGATTATATGACAGTTTGCAATTCATTTGTTATTCTTAAATAATCAAATTCAACAATAATTTAAATGTGTATTAAAAGCTATTTTTGAACTATATTATATAAAATAAATGTGTGCAAACGAATAAGTGATGTGTTAATGTATATAAAAGTGAAAAATATAAGTGCAAAATTAATTTTTATATCGAAAATATGTAATTAAAATATTGCAAATTTTCAACTTAAAACGCGAATAACTCGAAAACTATAAGCTTCCTGCGGCTATAACCATATATATTCGTGATCTGGAGAATCTCCTCTATCCGACCATACCCATTTTATTCCCGAAATCCTGGGATGGTATACTAAAGCCGACCCTTTATCAAAATTATCGTAGGAACATTAATAACGTTTAAATAAATACTTTTTTCACCGTTGCGTTTGAATTTGTAATGTGGGAATTCCATTTTAAAAATTTGTACGCAAATTTTTTTTGCGCCAGAGATGGCTCTATTTTGAAAAATTAATCGATAACATCGATGTTGCCACATGACTTTTAAACAAAAAGAATTAAGTTATGCTCTTGAATATTACGTTTAAGATTCTAAATAAAGAAATATAATAATATTAATTTTAATAGGAAAAATGGGCATTATAAATTCATAGCTGACTGTGTACGCACACTTTTTCTGACTACTGTATATGCATTAAATTGGAACTTTTATTTAACAATCCAGTGACCGAACTCAAAAGTGCGTTGGAAAGTGCACGATTTATCGAGAAATCCGTTACAATATTTTTTGTCCTTAACTACATTGTGCTCGTAAAATAGTCGATAGAATATTGATAATAATGTCTCTAAGCGGGCAATTTAGTTTTTTGAGCTATTTTTTGTTTTCCATTATACGTATAACTTTTGTAATATAAAATAATAAGTGTATTTATAATGCCTTTTGCAGATATTAAGTGTATTCGGGAAGTGAGCAGCGAAGACAGTGTAAGTCCCAATAATAACCTTATTTGTTTTGTTGACTAATTTGCCTATTTTTCAGAATTTTACAGCTGAAAATTTAATAAAACATACTGCAAAAAAATGGAAAACACGGACTTGTGGCGAAAGAGTTGCGTATGTTGTTCTCGAATTAAGTGAGCCGAAAATAATTACAGGTATTGATATTGGAAATGAACATTCTGCTTTCATAGAGGTATTGGTCAGCAAAACTTGTTGCAGCACAAATAATTTTACTGTAAGTTTAATTATACAAGAAAGTTTGGTTGTAAATTGGTTTTGACAATTTATTTTAGGAAATTTTGGTGACTTGTTCGTTTATGACTCTAATAGAGAGTAAGAATTCCACAAATGTCAATCGAGTTCGTTGTTTTAGTAAAGACGCATTAGTACCCACGGCAACATCCGAAAAGTGGCAGTTTATTAAAGTGATTTGTAGTCAACCTTTCAACAAACACGTACAATATGGGATATCGTTTATTAAATTACATGTCGAATCTGAACCAAATAAAAAAATTACTTCTCTTGAACATAAAAAATCTACTGCAAATGATTTGCCTAACGTCTCTGAGGCACTAAATAATTCCCAACTGGGTAAATTTAGAATGCGGGAAGAGTCTCCAGAATCTGACTCAGAAAGTTCCACATCGCTATTTAAAAGATGGAAAGCTTCTGAAATGAATAATGATTCAAAAAGTTCTCCAATAGAAAAGGGAAGTGTAAAAACTAAAGAACCAGTAAATAAAAATTTAGCAATTTGCTCAGACCGTAATCGAAAAGAACTTGGTTTTGGCAAAGAAGAAACGAGTGACGGTGAAATACTTTCAATTAAAAAACAAAGATTGTTGGAAACTATAGAGAATGAACGTCAGCAACTGCAAGCTAAGACTGAAAAATCCAAAGTTAGCAACAAACCAATTAAACCTTCTTACATGGGAAATAAAAGGCACGAAAATGTCGAGGATAAAGCAAAAAAGAGACTCGACAACAAAAGTCATGATAAAGTCAAAAAGCAAAGTGAGGAACATTTAATCTTTCGTCCATTCAATGAGCTTCTAAAAGGCACTGTTTTAGTAATCAGTGGAATACAAGTATGATACATAGAAGAATATTATATTATCTATAATTCAATTAATTATTTTTTTCAATAGAACCCCGATCGTTCAGATATTCGGGATAAAGCTTTGTCAATGGGAGCAAGGTATAAAGCTGATTGGGGAACTGATTGTACACATTTAATGTGAGTAAAAAATATTTTAAAGGTATATAAGAGTTTTTAGAAGCCTTCAGTTTTTGTACAGGGCTATATTTCACGTTAATTACATCCTTTTCATATTTATGTTTATTACACATGAAATAAATTGCAATATTTGTACATTTCTAACGAATTTTGCTCACACGATACATGTATTCTGCTATAATTGTTAGATTTAGAATTTGCAATGATTTACTATAGTCTAAAGTAAAGTTGCGGCCGAATGTTTATCTCATATTGTAAACAAAAATATATGTAATACGAAATGTTAGAAAAGCGGATATGTAGGTATTTTAAAATTGCACTTGAATATACATATGTATACATATCCAAAAAAATTTAGTGAATATATTTAATAGAAAGCTTAATGAAATTAATTTAAA
The DNA here is from genome assembly GCA_027475135.1 of Bactrocera correcta. Lineage (NCBI taxonomy): Eukaryota > Metazoa > Arthropoda > Insecta > Diptera > Tephritidae > Bactrocera > Bactrocera correcta. Next base: position 11,220,647 of record CM050326.1, read on the forward strand.
TTTAACACAATTCCGATTTCTTTGGCGCCGTGATCTAAAGTTACCATTGGAAAGAGGAAGTTCTCGTGATTAAAAATTCGACTTTAAAGTTCAAAAATTCCCAAAATTTGAACATTTCGACAAGCTATTGTACCAAATTTAACACACTTCATGCACATTTTCACGTCAAAATAATGTAATTAAACTTTAAACTTTTTAACAATTTACACTTTTTGCATGTTTTATAAATAAGAAATTTATATTTTAAAATTTTCTTTTTACACTCGCAGTGACCATCATTTATGTGCTAACAGTTAAGAGGAAACGGAGCGCTGCCGTATGATAATAAGCGAATATGAGCAATTCGCTGAAATTTCTATTTTTCGCTAAAATTCCTCTTTCTTTATTTAGCAATCTTAATTCTATTAAAAACAAGCGTATATAAATTATATTTCAAATTAAAACGACTATAAACAATCTTTTCATGCATATGGATAAGCGAAGCCTGGTTCTTCTCCACCTGGTTTTTCCAACGGGTTTAAAGTGTGCCTCTTCCACTGCTGCTCCCGGCGGGTGCTGCGTCAGAGTTGGAGTGTTTTTGGCCATTCGGACAATATATGTATATGTCAATGTCGCCGTATATCTCATACAGCTCCTCGTCCCATCGAATGCGATATTCGCCGTAGCCAATGCACAAAGGACCATAAATCTTTCGCAGAACTTCATTCTCAAAAGCTCATAACGTAAACTCATCAGATCATGGTCCATGTCTCGGAAGTGACTTATAGAGTTTGGTTTTTATTCGTCGAGAGAGAACTTTACTTCGCAATTGCCTACTCGGTGCTGACAAGAGCAACTTTGAAACGATGTGTGTATATTCTCTTTTCACGGGTCTTTTCCAAGATTTGGCGCATGGTGAATATCTGGTCGGTTGTTTATTTTCCTGGTCTAAAGCCACACTGATAAGGTCCTATCAGTATAGTGCGAGTTAATCTTTCTTACAACACGCTCTTATCCACGCAGATTGTGGGGTCTCCCTTTTTGTAGATTGGGCAGAGCACATTTAAATTCCAATCGTTGGGCATGCTTTCGTCCGACTATATTTTACAAAGAAGCTAGTGTATACTCCTTATCAGTTCTTCGCCGTCGTGTTCCGTGAACATCTGATCCATCGTCATTGATTGGGAAAGCGAGTTCGCCTTCATATAACCTTATACTTCCACTGTCATTCAGCAAGCTGGAGAAGTGTTCCCTCCATAATTTTAGTATGCTCTGGCATTAGTCACTAGATCACTTCTGGGCTTTCTACAATAGTATGCTCCGGTCTTGAAACCTTCCGTTAGTCGCCGCATTTTTTAGTAGAATTTTCGAAGACTACCCCTGTTGGTGGGCTTGTCAAGCTCTTCATACTCACGCATTTCGGCCTCTCTCGTTTTCTGTCTGTAAATGCGTCTTGCTTCCCTCTTCAACTTTCGGTATCTATCCCATCCCGCGGTTTTGACCCTATTATTTGTGCCACCAGTGTGAATAAAGGAATATCATACCGCGGCGATTATTTTTTTGGTAGTAGTGGTAAACAGAAATAGGCATTTTTTATTCACGCTTTAGATCACTTTCACTTTTTGTTTTGCTATGTCTTAAAATTGTTCTACAAGCAATCATACTATCTGCCAAAACAATTTTTTTTTTCATACTTTGTAAAATATATATTTTGTTTTTAATAATAAATAGTGTGTAGATACACTCATTAAGAGTATTTTTCCATAATTTATAATTTTTAGATGTGCTTTCAAGAATACACCAAAATATAACCAGGTGAGGGGAAAAGGTAAAATAGTTACACGTGCCTGGATAGAAGACTGCTACAAACAAAAAAAATGCTTACATTGGCGAAAATATGCTTTGGATAGCAGTGATCTTAATCAGCCCCACAGTGAAGAAGAGGTGCTAGATGAATCGTTAAGGCATAATGAATCATCGGTTAACAACACTATATCCAAGGAACTTGACTTAAAAGTCCCAACATACAATCTCCCTAATACATCTATAAATGACGCAGTTTCATCAGGCAGTGACACAGATGATGATATTCAACGCGTTTTACAGAGTAATACTCATAAACCTAATATTGCAAATGAAACAAAAATATCCAGAAGAAAAGAAGATTTTGATGTGTCTACAGAAGAAGAAGATTTTTTGAACGTGAAGGCAAATTTGATACGAAAAGCGAAGCTTAAATAACAATGTCTTTATTTGTAATTGTTGAAAATTTAAATTTTTATAAATTTTGATGAAAATTCAATAGAAATAAAGATCTAATTTTGTAAAAAATTAGTACATATTGAAGATTTTCTGAATTTTGCTACTTGATTTCTACTTTAGAACAGCCAAAATCTACAAAACTAGAATCATTGAATTCGAAATTATAAGCAATAAAGTTTAAATACATGGCGTATCATAAAACCCTGTTTTGTGAGCAATATCTGAAAATGATTAATTTAGAATGGCATTGCCCGTTAGGTTGAAATAGTCTGATAAAAAGTTTTTTTGAGCTCTAAAATAAACTAATTTCTGCCACCAGTGTATATACAGGAGAATGCAATACCCCGACGATTATATTTGTGGTGGTGGTAGGGAAATAAGAGTGTTGTCAAAACTGACATTTTTTTTTATAATATTTGCCAATCAAGCCATTGTTGGAAGAAAATTTATTGACTAATTTAAAAAAAACTTTTGCGCAGTTTGCATATTGATATTATTTTTAGTTGCTCGGTTCTCGAGCAGATATATTATTATTAGTAAATACTGGACAAGTACGTATGTAGATAAATAACTAAAATTTTTCAAAAACATATATAATATAACATACATATTATTTTGTTATAAATAAAACAAATTTAACAAAGAACAATACAACTCATAATTCATAATCGTGATTTTATGATTAACGTTTTAATCGTTGCAAATATTTCGCATTTATAACTATGAATTTTAGCAGGTTTATTTCCGGCATCCGTATGCCTTTTTTATATCAGCTATTCAAAATTCCCCAATCTTCATAATCAGGAGAAAAAATTAGATTAAAATGAGGAATAATGAGAGAGCCTCGTATCATATGTTGTTGTTGTTGTAGTGGCAGAATTCTGCCGCTCGTATCATATCATCCTTGGTGGTAGTGGTCATACAGAAATACCTAATTTTGTTCGATTTACGCTTTAGTTTCACTTTTTGTTTTGCTAGGTTTTAAAATTTGTATCCTTCGGTTGGCTTTAAATATTAAGATATTTCAGGAAAATAAAACTCACGTATACGATTGGATTTAAAACATGTAGTTCAAGCCGAAAATGTATGAAGTCAGACCAAAAATTAACCCAGGTTAAATATGCTGCATGTAATGATTTTCGTTTGTTATATATACATATATACTATATATAATTGTATTTATGAATAAACGTTGTAAGAATTCACGGGGTTAAAATTTAAACATTATTTCCAAATTTTAAAATGATTTAAAAGGATTTATGGTTTATGATTAATTTTCAAAGTTGTTTGTTGATAATATTTGAGATAATGAAAGAGGGTAGATCATGTATAGTTTTTAACGTAATATTTACAATTTTTAGCTATTATCATTTTCGAAATCAATTTAATTCATCTCTTTTCGTATCGCATTTTAATATTATCATTAGAAAACATTTCTCAATTTATAATATTTCATCTAATCTTTTTGAATGCGAAACATGTACTGTTGTAAATTGAACTGAATTATGAATAGATAATTTACTTCATCATTCACATCAAAAAATATTCCCAATATCCAGCAATTGTAATATTAGGTTGTCAAATATCTCCATTCCGCCTTTTTGTCTTTTGAATTTCGGCTATGTATAAAGCGCTACAGAGCTCGTATCTGGATATACTTAACATAACCTACAAAACGACGCTATGCATGATTAGTTTAGATATTGCGTTCAACAGTTATAGACGTGTAAACATGGAGTTCACTAACTCCGAAATTCGCGCTATTTTAAAGTTTTCCTTCGTAAAAGACAAATCCGCTAGAAAATCGTTCCATGAGATTAATGGTGTTTTTGGGGATAGTATCTATCACTTCGAAATGCGGAAAAATTGTTTCGACGATTCAGAGCGGGTGAAAACGACACCATGGATAAGCCAGCCGGTGAAGACCTGTGACGACGAATCCGATCAAATCATGGAAAACGTCGGTTAGACCAGCATGTGGCGTCTCGTGACATTGCCCAGAAGATAGGAGTTAGTCACCAAACCATTTTAAACCATCTGCAGAAGGTTGGATACACAAAAAAGCTTAAAGTTTGGGTACCGCATGATTTGACGCAAAAAAACCTTCCGGATCGAATCAACGCCTGCGATATGCTGCTGAAACGGAAGAAATTCGACCCATTTTTGAAGCGGATGGTGACTGGCGACGAAAAATTAATAACGTACGGCAATATCAAGCGAAAACGGTCGTGGCTGAAGGCCGGTGAATCGTCCCAAAAAGTGGTCAAGCGGGTTTTACTGTGTGTTTGGTGGGATTGGAAGGGAATCATACACACACATCTATTGCGAAAAACTGGACTGCTTGAAGCAGGCGATCGACCAGAAGCGTCCAGAATTGGCCAACATGAAGGGTGTAGTTTTCCACCAGACCACACACTTCGTTGATGACTTGTCAGAAGCTACGGGACCTCGGATTGGAGGTTTTATCGCATCCACCATATAGCCCGGACATAGCGCTAAGTGATTACCATCTAGCAAAGTAGTGCCAACTCCGGCATCAGTTAATGCGATTTTCTGCTGTGATGTTAGAAATGTTTTACCGGTTCCATATGGTGCGAAAAAATCGTCTTGTTCATTAGATAATTTCAATATAATCCATATACATATGCATGTACATACATACTTATATGTAAATTACTATATTCTAGCTTCTCTGTATTATTATCATTATTATTTT